>JAODAL010013927.1:0-89330 GCA_025379985.1 Phyllomedusa bahiana
AGTAGAGCGGGGAAAACCCCCAGAGGGCCACTGGACATGTTCAGCCCCTGGGCAAGGTGAGCCACTGAGAATAGCAGGCCAGGGACTGCTTTTTAGGGAGAAAGACAGAAAAAGTGAGGCAGAAAGCAAGAAGCATCTGCAGTATGTGCAGTCATGTACAACAGGTGCAGAATAGGCCACAAGAAAAACTCCACTGGTGGGCCCCAAGAATCAACTCCACTGGTGTGCCCCAAGAATCAACTTCACTGGTGGGCTCCAGACACACAAGTCTTACATTGACATAAACTCATACATTTTTCAGTACAGAAATCTTGCTTGTTTGCATTTAAAGATATGCCCTTAATTGTGATCATTTTAAACCAAGTCCCGACAGAGAGATACATGTAGATAACTATGTCAAGTTGAGTGTATGGAGTAGCTAAATGTATGCCAGGTGCCTGCTATTGATTACAGCTATTACTGGACATTTAACCACTTAGATGTCACAATCGGCTGGGCTGCAGCATCAAGCCTTTATAAAGGATGATTCTCCCTCTAACATTGTATCTCCTTTGCAACGCAGTTGTGATCTGCTGGAAGAATGACATAGCAGCCAAGAGACTATGAAGGCTCTCTGAAATGTATTAATTGTACACTACCTACAATATATCAGTATTGTATTTCAGTGAAATGTGCAAAAAATCATACTCCAGAGGATCCAGGAGGACTAAAATAAAGTTTTAAAAATCAAAAAAAAAAGTGATATACAATAAAAAAAATAACAAATGAAACATAATTCATATTGTTGCAATTGTTAGCCTAGTCCGACCTATTAAAATATCTTTCTGATCCCTGCATATTGAATGGTATAAAACAAAAAAAAATAATCAACACAGAATTGCTGTTTTTTGCAATCTTGCTTTATAAAAAAATGAATAAAAAGCAGTATGTATCCTATTCCTGTACCTATAAACCACAATACTTTTCCTGTAATGGCGATACAAGCACATTTTTTTTAATTAGTTTTTCAAAAAATAGTAAAAAAAATAGCAAAAACTACAGAATAAACTAAATATGTCATTTTAATGGCATTGTAAAAATTAAACCGAATAAGCAGTGGTACAAATGTGTTTTTTTCTGTGAAATTTTTTGGGTTTCCAATACATTATGTTGAATATTTAGTGGGTATTCTCAACACAATAATTAGTTTTAAACATGTAGGCAAAGATAAGTAAAGATTACTACTAAATGCATTACTGTTCTAATTTTGCCTTCTTTCAGAGATAGAGCAGTTCTTATCTCCTATGTGTTTACACAAGTTTCCATAGGTTACCGATCATCACTTTCTGCTCTAGCACTCCTGGTTAACATGCTGTGTCTTATCAGAAGCACAGGAGCTTTTTATATCTTTCATGCTAACAAACTTAAACCCCTTAGAGCTCTGTAGCCTGTGTTCTGCTGCAAAAACTTCTCTATCACCAACATCCCTGTAACAGACTCAGCTAGGAATAACAAAGCTGAGATGTCTGTTACTGCTATAGAACTGCCCACAGCCTAACTGGAAAGTGGGAGCCTTAAAGAGGTTGATTCACTACATTGATTCATCTTACCTCAGTCCTGTTTTTTCGGTTTCATTTTTTAATTCAGTGTTTACTGGCCTTACTAGCTACAACTGACCTGCAGTGAGGAGCTGCTGAGGACACCAGGTCTGTAGCTATAGTGACCAGTGCTGACAACTTATCAGGAGAGATCCAACAGGTCTGTAGCTTTGGTGACCAGCACTGGCAGCCTATCAGGAGAGATCAAACAGGTCTGTAGCTATAGTGTCTAGCGTTGACAGCCTACCAGGACAGATTGAACAGATATGTAGGTATCTTGACTAGGGATAATCGACAAAAGTTGAAATCGGCACGATATTTGAGGTGACAATCTGCAGATAATCTATTACTATTGCGCCATTTTCGGCGCTTCCTGTCATTTTGGCTGCCAGCAAATCGGCTTTGAGCATAGAGCAGGGTGAGCTGAGTGTGGCGAAACCCGACAGACAGGCGGGCAGGTTTTTAAAAGGGGGTATATTTTGTGCGGGCCCCCCTCTGCTTTGAACCTGATTAAAATGGGGATTTTTTTTAACCACTTTTTTTGGCCCGCAACCTTGCACCGAGGGGGAAATTGTACCTTTTATTTTTTGCAGCCCACTTTTTTCAAAGAAGCCACCTTGTTTTACATAAGGATACATAAATTTTCTAGTAACTGCTGTTTTTTTTTCATTTGGTGCAAACCCCCCTTTTTTTTCCGGGATAAACTTTTTAAAAAAAAAGTTTTTAAATTTGGGCAGCCCACTTTTGTTCAAAGGGGCCCCCTTTTTAATTAATTAGGATACAGAAAATTTTTAGTTTTCTGCTGTTGTATTTCATTTTGGGGCAAAAACCCCTTTTCTTATCCGTTTTAACTTTTAAATAGCTGTTTTTAAATTTGGCGCAGCCCCAAATTTTTTTCAAAAAAGGGCCCCCTTTTTTCTTACATTGGTTCAGAAATTTTCAATAACTGCAGGTGTATTTTATTTGGGGGCAAAAAAACCCCGCCCTTTTCTTTCGTATAACTTTTTAAAAAGCTGTAATTTCATGGGGGGTGCCCGGGCCCCTTTTTTTGCAAAGAGCCACCTTTTTACTTTAAAATTTGGGAAAACAGAAAATTTTTGGGATTAACTTTTGGGGTAAATTTTATTGGGGGTAAAAAAACCCCCTTTTCTTAAACCGTTTTTAATTTTTAAAAAGCTTTTTTTCCCCTTTTGGGGCCACCAGTTTTGTTCAAAGAGGGCCCCCCTTTTTACTTAAATTAGGATACAGAAATTTTCTTTCTAACTGCAGGGGGTATTTTTATTGGGGCCAGAAACCCCGCTTTTTTTAAACCGTAAAAAACTTTTAAAAAAGCTGTTTTGCTGTGGGGCGGCCCCTTTTTTTGCAAAGGCCACCTTGTATTAAATTTTTAAAACAGAAATTTTTTTTAGTTAAACGTTTTGGGGTATTTCATTGGTGGTTTAAAAAAACCCCCTTTTCTTATTCCCTATTAAATTTTAAAAAGCTTTTTTTTACTTTGGCGCCACCCAAATTTTTTTCAAAGAGGCCCCCTTGAAATTAAAAATTGGAACAGAAATTTTTTATTTTGTAACTGTTTTTCGTGTGTCATTGCTGCAAAAAAATGCAATTTCAAATTTCCCTGTAAATTTTGAATTGTTTTATTGCGCTCGGGGAATCTCAGTTTGGTTTCAGATAGCGCAATGTATGATAGTTTGGGTTTTTAAAAAAACCCTTTTTTTTGGGCCCGAAAAACCCCACCTTTTTTTTCCGTATAAATTTTTTAAAAAAACAATTTTTTTTTTTTTTGGCGCAGCCAAGTTTTTGGTTTTAAAGGGCCACCCTTTTCCCTTACTTTTAGGATACAGAAATTTTCTTTTAATTTCTGTTGTATTTCATTGGTGCAAAACCTACCCTTTTCTTTTCCCTATAAATTTTTAAAAATGTTTGTTTTCACCCTTTTTTGGGAGGGAAAATGTTTTTTCAAAAAGACCCCTTGTACTACTTAGGGGGTACAGAAATTTTTTTTACCCAAAAGCCCGGTGTATTTCCCTTGGGGCAAAACCCCCCTTTTTCTTACCCTTTTTAACTTTTTTAAATTTTTGGGTTTTTCCCCTTTGGCGCAGCCCGTTTTGTTCAAAAAAGCACCCCGGGGACTTACATTAGGATAAGAAATTTTTGAGTAAACTGCCCGGTGTATTTTCATTGGTCGCAAAAACCCCGCTTTTTCTTATCCGTTTTAACTTTTTAAATAGCTGTATTTGCACCCTGGTTTTCCGGGGGGCCCCGTTTTTTGCCAAAAAGGGGGCCAAAAATTGTACTTAAAAATTTGGGAAAACAAAAAATTTTGTAAATTTAAATGTTGGTTTTATTTCATTGGTGCAAAAAACCCCCCTTTTCTTTTCCCCTATTAAAATTTTAAAAAAGCTTTTATTTCAAAGTGGGCCGGCCCCGTTTTGTTCCAAAAAGCCAAATTTGTACTTAAAATTTGGGGTTTCAGAAATTTTTTTAAATTTAATGTTTCTCGGTTTTTCATTTTTCTGCAAAAAAAAACGCTATTTTTTCTTTCCCTGTTTAAATTTTTGAATTTGTTTTTTGCGCTCGGTGAATCTCGTATGGTGAAAATTTGCGCACATGTTTTTGAAAAGTTTGGGGGAAAACTTTAATTTCCTAGTCCTACTGGGCGTTGTAAACCCCGGGGGCGAAGGGAAAAAACACTGTTGTTTTTTTTCTTACGTTTTTTCCCCCAGGGGCCCCCATTTTTTCCCGGGGATTTTTGCTAGAAACAATTCTGTTTTCCCAATTTCCCAGTTGGGGTTAAAGGAAAAATTTGAGGGGTTTAAGAAAGCTGTGATTTGGCCCTCTTTCAATTTAAAAGGGGTGTCCAAAAACTCTTCCATACCTTTTTGAAAATTTTTTTTCTTTTTGAACTGGGGAAAATGCAGGGGGGTAAACGAGCAAAAAGGGGTGTAGGACATGGAGGGGAGAAGGGACCCAAAAGAAGGTTTCTCCTTTTCCCCCGGGGCTGGCGGAAAAAAACGCAAGCCAAAGGGTTTGTCGGGGCAGGACTTGGGCAGGGCCGTCTTTTTGTGGGGGCCCGGGCCCTGTGAAAAACTCGCTTTTAAACGAACAGCGTCGCCAATTTTGTTCCCTTTTGTGGTTTAATTTCCAAACCCGCTTCCGCAGTCTTACCTCCCCCCCTCCTCCCCCGGGCACGGGGGGCAAATCATTTTATCAATCGTCGCAAACCCTCCAACATGAAGCGAAGGCAAACCCAAAATGTTTTTAAATCGTTGTACCCCCTCCTTTTGTATAATCCATTTTTGAAGGAACCCCTTTTGATAAACAAAAAGCGGGGTTTGGGGGCAGAAAGCATTTCAAAAGATTAAGAGGCCCAAAAAGGGTGATTTTTTCTTTTTCTGGGTGGGCCCAAACGCTGGGGTTTTCCAAAACAGAAGAGGAGAAGGAAGCCCCCCAACCCGGGAAAAAAAACCCCGGGGATTCGGGAACGCCTTGCCCGTGCTGTTGCTTGTAGCCCGCAGCTCCGGGATGCAGAATGTCAGGACGAGGAAGTCACCTGTGTTGATGATGATGATCAACATTGCACATTGCAGATCCAATGTGGTCTTTTCCGCAGAATTTGCTTGCGAGCGCTTCATCACTGGACGAGGAGGAAGACGATGAGGTTGTGTCATTAAGGGTCCCACCTCAAAAAGGGAGAGGGCGGCGGAGATTATTCCACCAGCCATGATCAGCAGAAACAGCGCTCCTCGCTTATCGCCGTCGAAAAGGTCCAGGTCCAAACCTCTGATTCACCCAGCGATGTCATATGCCGCCTTTACCGTAAACGTATCAGTAGAGGCAAGAATCTTAGGTGTTTAACCACCACCAACATGTCTAGTCACATGCAGCAAATGCATGAGTTGAAATGGAGGGAACACTTGGCCAAAAAAGGCCACACCGATCCCGGGCTTCCAACCAATGTCACACCCTCTGTCTCCGCCTCCTCCACCACCACCAAGCGTTCCTCAGCTGCCCATGTCTCTCAGAGTCATGATGAAGGATCAGCCTCCGCTTCAGCCTCCACTGTCGCCCGAGTACCACCAGCACCACCAGAGAACCATCCTACCCATACTCCTTCCACCAGTTTGACGACCTGCACGCTGTACAGCGGCAAGTCTAGCAGCCAGCCTTCTGTCTTCCAGGTTTGGGAGCAGAAGAAACACTTTAACCCAAACCATCCCAAAGCCAAAAGCCTGAATGTCGGCATTGCCAGGCTTTTGGCCTTGGAAATGTTGGTTCCGCCACGTCATGGCCCTTGCCTGCCCCCAATACCAGATGCCGAGCAACCATTTCTTTTCCAGAAAAGCCGTCCCTGCCCTGGCCAGCCACGTGTCATCTAAAATTTCAAGCGCGTTGTCTGCATCTGTCTCTGGCAAAGTCCATCTGACCACCGATACATGGACTAGTAAGCAAGGCCAAGGCCGCTATATCTCTGTGACAGCTCTCTGGGTGAGCTGGGTGGATGTCTCTAGTGGTAACGGTGGCTCTCAGGCTCGGCACACGCTCTTCAAAACTGCAGGGATGGTGCAGGGTTCTTTCCCCCAAGGTCCTCTGGTGGCATCATGTGCCCATAGAAACAAGGCCGTGTTGAAATTATTCTTTCTTGGAGACTGTCAACACACAGGTTAGGAGATGTGGACGGCTCTTCGCAACAAGACCGAGCGCTGGCTGGGTAACAAGAACCTTGTGCCAGGCAAGGTGGTGTGCGATAACGGTCGAAATCTCCTGGCCACCTTTAAGATCGGTAGGCTGGAGCACATCACTTGCTTGGCACACGTCATGAACCTCGTCATCCAGAAATTTCTAAAGCGCTACACGGGTCTGGACTACCTGCTGAGGAAGGCTCGATGTCTGAGCTCACACTTCCGCCGTTTGCACCCTGCTTCGTCCCGCCTGGCTGCGTTGCAGCGTTAGCTCGGCCTCCCTGTCAACCGTCTCATTGTTGATGTGGCAACACGCTGGAATTCCACCCTCCACATGCTCCAGCGATAGTGGCAGCAGCGCAATGCCATTATTACGCAGTCCGAACTGACACATGGCCTGACAAGCAGCGGTGCGGACCTAAGGGTGTTGAGCCACCGAGAGTGGAGGCAGGTGAAAGAGCTCTGCACCATCCTTGCCAGTTTTGAAAAAAGCCACCAAAATGGTCAGTGCGGACAATGCCCTTCTCAGCATGAGCATTGTGGTGATCTTAGTTCTGGAACGATCGTTGGACACTCTGAAACATCAGGTCCCACCAGCGACGAAGGAGTAGACGGACACAGATGCGGACACGGAGCCTTTATCTCCGTCGAATCCAGAAGGCCCGACAGTTTCACAATTTTATCGGTCTTCATTAGGCAGTGGTTCGGGGTCCAGGGCTAGAACAAGGCGGCGCCTCAGCTCTCAGGGTGCATCATCGGAGGCAAGACAGGGCTGTGTTGAAGCTGTGGCGGAGGAAGCGGAGGAGAATGAGGTATTCCGGGACACCGACGTTACCGATGTCCCTGCCTTGGAAAGAAGTTGGCACGGATTTGAGGCAGAGGAGGAAGATGAGGAAGATCAGTTTGCTAGTGCCCCTCGACCCAGAGGCTTGGGAAATCAAGGCTCCATCTCTCACATGAGTGCTTGGATGCTCCATTTCCTCCAACATGATCCTCGCTTTAAGGCCATCAAAATGAACAACAGTTACTGGGTGGCCACCCTCCTGGATCCCCGGTACAAAACAAAACTCAGCACATTCCTTCCACCAACCCAAATAGAGAGTAAAATGCAGGAAATGGGGGACCTTGCTAAATGATCAACGGGGAAACATCTGTTGGGTCTGCTTCATGTTCTTCAAATGTCACGGTGGAACAACGTCAGCAACGTGACAGCAGTAGAGTCCCAAGTAGCTGCAGCAGCAGCAACAGGCAGAAGCCTAATGGGGGACATCTGGCAATCTTTATTTACCACCTCACCAACGCATGTAATGCAGGGCACACATCCAACACACAGAGACCTGCTTAAGATCATGGTGCACAACTATCTGCGTCTCAACACCAATGTTTTTGGATATGTTTCGGACCCAATCGACTTCTGGGTATCAAAAATAGATGAATGGCCCGAGCTCGCTCACCACGACATAGAGGTGATGTCCTGCCCAGCAGCCAGCGTCATATCTGAGCGGACCTTCAGCACAGCTGGAGGAGTCATTACAGACAAACGCATCCGGCTTTCCACTGATAATGCTGATCGTTTGACTTTCATCAAGATGAATCAGGCATGGATCTCTGATGATGTTGTGACCCCAATTGCCGAGGTCACCGATTAGTTGCCGGTCTACTTCACATTCCTCTTCAAACATAAATGGTCCTCTTGAATTTTTTTTTTTAAATGATCATTTCTTACTGCAAATTTTATTCTCAGTTCCCAAAGGTTCATTTTGCTGGTTTTGCTGTGAGGAGACTGTAAAAAACACCACAAGGTTTCATGAAAAAAATGTATTCCATTTACTCAATTCATCTTTAGAATTTTTTGCACTGTCAATGGCTTTGGGGTCATGGTGCTGTGAGATACAGCTATAATCATGGTCCTTTGGAACAGAAATGTGGCTTCTAAGTGGCAATTCTCCCTCAAAATTTGAGAAGTCATTTTTATAATTTTTTCGGTCATGCTGCTGTGAAATTCAGATATACTACAGGTCCTATTTTAAAAAATGTGGTTTCTAACAGACATTTGTTCTTCACAGTTGTCAAGAGTGGCCAAAGGGTCATGTTTTGAATTTTTGGGGGCATGTTGCTGTCAAAAACAGGAATAGGTAGGACACTGTTAATAGACACATATTGCAAAATGACTTGTTTTTGCAAGATCTTTAACATAGCTAGCAATCCCTGTAGTGAGAACAACCCTTTTAAAATACAATTAAAAAGAGAAACAAAGAGGTGGTGGGATTCCATACTATTTTAAAAATGTGTTTTCTCGAATTAAACTACTAAAAAAATTGCATGTACAAAATAGCTGATACAAATATTCCTCTGAATTGTACAAGGGATGTACAGGAAGACTTGAACAGATGTAGGTTATTCAGAGGACATGGTGTATGGAGCACATTCGCCACCCCAAGAACAGAGACAATTTCCTCCAACACGTTGAGTAAAATGAGAAAAAGAATGCCAAGAAAAAGGGCACCTGGGTGAAACAGGAGCGTCAACCACCAGCATTTCCAAGTGAAGCTCCATTGGTCCGCACTCATACGGAGGGGCAAGCGCTCTCGTAGTGGCAGAAATTTCTGAAGCGCTACACAGGTCTTTACTGTGTACTGAGGAAGGCTGGAGGTCTTAGCTCACACTTCCGCTTCCGCACTCTGCTTCAGCATGACTGTTTTCGTTGCTGCGTCATAAGTTGACATGTTAATGGATGACGGACGCCAACCTGGGCTTTCACCGCACCCACTGTAACTCGGGCACTGCTAGCTAAACCTGCGTGTTAATACATGACGAACACCAGCCCTGGCTCTCACCACACCCACTGTAAGTCCGGGGCCCCGCCAGTGAAAACCCGCGTGATCCACATTTACAGCCTCACCCGCCTTGATCAATAATTTCCTCCAACCCACTTGACAGTAGAATGCAGGATTTTCAGACAGACCTCGTTGACCTACTGGGCACATCTGTTTTGTTTGCTTCACATTCTAATGTTTACGGTAGAACAATGTCATCAGTAGAAATGGCAAGTAGCTCTAGCAGCAGCAGTAATGGAAAACGAAATTGTTTTTAATATAGTTTATTTTTATTGAGAAATTTTCTGTGAATGTCCATAAGGGCACCTGTGCGGGTTTTTGGGTCATGCTGCGGTCATGCTGGGTCATGGATAGTCAATGTCCAGTTCAACTAAAATTGTGGTTGAAAGACTCCTTTTTCTGGCACTTTTTAATCTGTGGGTCAGACAGGTTTAATGGTCATTCTGCGCTCCAGGACAGATATAGTCAATGTCCAGTTCAACTAAAATGGTGGTTGAAAGACTCCTTTTTCCGGCACTTTTTTAATTTGGGGGTCATGCAGGTTTGTGGCTCATGCTGTGGCCCAGGACAGGTATAGTCAATGTCTAGTTCAACTAAAATGTTGGTTGAAAGACTCCTTTTTATGGCACTTTTTTAATCTGGGGGTCATGCAGGTTTGGGGCTCATGCTGTGGCCCAGGACAGGTATAGTCAATGTCCAGTTCAACTAAAATGGTGATTGAAAAAACTCCTTTTTCTGGCACTTTTTAATCTGTGGGTCAGACAAGTTTAATGGTCATACGCTCCAGGACAGATATAGTCAAAGTCCAGTTCAACTTTAAAATGGTGTTTCAAAGATCCTTTTCCGGCAATTTTTAATCTGGGGGTCAGACAGGTTTAATGGTCATGCTGCGCTCCAGGACAGATATAGTCAATGTCCAGTTCAACTAAAATGGTGGTTGAAAGACTCCTTTTTCCGGAACTTTTTTAATCTGGGGGTCATGCAGGTTCGGGCTCATGCTGTGGCCCAGGATGGATAATCAATGTCCAGTTCAAGTAAAATGATGGTTCAAAAAAATACTGCCCTTCTGGCACTTTTTAATTTGTGGGTCATGCATGTATAAGGGTCATGCTGTGGTACAAGACAGGGATAGTGAATGGTCTGTGACTTTTTTTCTGTGACTCTTGTTGCCTAATTGTCTTGCCTAAGATGTAGCACGTATCCAGTTTGCTGTTGTGGATGTTAATTCCAGCTTCTCCAGCCCTGTTTGTGAGTAAGAATGAAGGTGTGGTTCCTCTCCCATAGACTTTAATGGTCATCGGCGATAATCTGTTATCGACTAACAGATATCGTCATGATAATTGCCGAAATCGACTATCGAATCGATAACGATAGTTGACACAATCGCTCATCACTAATCTTGACCTGAGGAGCTAATGCAGCCTATACAAGAGGGGATGTCTAGAAATAGAAAGGACACTGTTAATGGACACATATTGCAAAGTGACTTGTTTTTGCAAGATCTTTAACATAAAAAGCAATCCTTGTAGTGAGACAACACCTTTAAGCTGGTTGCGACCAGCAGGCTCTGTAAAACAGCATGGCGAGAAAACCCCTTGTATCATTAAAAGAAAACAAAAAAAACTCGTTCTGCAAATAAAAAAAAGAAAGAAAAAACATAAAAAATGGCTTTGTCAATGGAAAATATATTCACTGTTTGTAGCAAGTTTGATCTTTCCATCCATTGTGTAGTGACCCAATGAACAGAGAAAGTAGCTTATGATTTTAATTACCAGTACATCTAGGGAAAGGAGGGTAAAGGTACATTTAGTTTTATTATATCACTGACTGCAAGCGGAGATCTAGTAAATCTCCATCTTGAAAGGTGTGCCCTTTTTCTTCTATTACCTTCCAATAAACTTATACCAGAAAACATGCTTCATTTTACCTTCCATAATTGCAACCAAGCACAACTCACCAGGACAGGATTCATTTCAGCCAATTACTTTTGACTCTGAATCTCCTACAAAGAAGTACTTTAGTCTCGCTGATGTTCAAACCTTGTTTTTTAGTGGATAGTAAATGTAAGGTTATAGGTCTTTCAGATTGCAAGATTATATTTGCTTTCTAGATTAGAATAAGTGAAATGTCATTTCGAAAAGTTAACTTTGTTTTTAACATCAGTTCTAGCAAATAAGGTTTAATGGCTATAAAGTAAATCTGATCAGAAGCACCTTCATTACTGCAGAAAAGTCACTGCTTCTAACGGCTACTTCATAATTTTTTCTGTCGGTGAGTAGGATGTATGCGGCTTTGTAGATCTGCATTTCAATTCTTCCTTATATGCATGTAGTGCTTTATTATGTCCTCGGCCTATGCAGTTTGTATCATGTTTTTCCATAACTATAGTAAATTGAGTTTATTTGTGATTCCTCTGTGATTGTCTTTTTTATATATCATCTATATTTCTAACCCAGACAGAAGCTGTTAAAAATGCACATATATATCTTTTACTGTTATCGATGCTTGTCGAATATATGCTGTGGGTGTTAATTTTGCGTAATAGAATACGGCAAGTCCATTGTGATTTATAGCATTTTGGTATACCTGACAAACTAATTTGCAGAGAATGTAATATATGTTTTCACTTTCAGTGGTTTAATGTAGAAGTGCTTTGTCATGCAGGGTCTGACTGCTTAAGTTGCGGTTTTACAGAATATCAATTTTTGCAGTGGAATATTCAGGAAGGTTGAAGATTTCACAGTATGACTTATTTGGTAATACACAAGCACAGAAAATATGTGTGCAATCAATAATGCTAAAGAAAGGTATGAATCAAAGGAAATATAACAGTCCACAGACAAGAAGGTTTACGTTTTTAAACATAAAATGATTAGTAAGGGCAAGTACACTTTACTTTTCTGTTATATCTAATTTAGTAGTCACTTTGTTTAAGGAATATAGATTAGTTTATAAAGTCCAAGTTTTAAAGGTACAGTAACTCAAGCTAAAAATTATATTTATTGTTGTGTTACCTTATGGGGACTGCGACCCAGGGAAATCTGTACCTCTACCCAAATGTGGTGCTGCAATATTTTCTCCTTTAGCCAAATAGGTGCGTCCTTATTATAAAAAAAAAGAACTTTATTCCCTGCTGTTGCCATATGATATTGAGCTATCTAAGGTCCAGGAAGTCAAGATGCTTCTGCGAAAAGTTATGATTTCACTGCCCTAATTACACTGAACAAGACTTGATTGATGCACCTGTGGATATTCCTGTGATGAAATTACATGTTTTGAATATACTGGTTGGCACAGACGGCAACAATATGTGTAAATGAAGCCAACCTGCAGTCACATGCAAGTAATATGAAGAGTGCAATAAAATATAAATGTAGGGACTTACCAATGGATGATGGACAGTATGACAGACAACGACAAGGGCATAGATGGAGGTGGAAGGATGAATTACTTGAATCCAGAAGCAAGACACCAAAACAACCTGACCCTAACAACTAACTTCTGCTAACTCTAACCCTAACACCAGAAACCACCCTGTCAATAACCCTACCAATGTCCCTCAACATGCTGGCCCTACCCAGATAGCTCAAAACTAAAGAGAACTTAGGAAAAGAACACAATGCAAGACTGACACATGGCAAAACAGAAGCAAAAGATGACTAAGACAAAGAGGGTTCTAATAGCTAGGAACAGATAAGTAACCGAAACAAGACTGAATGCAACAAATTCACAAGACACAGTCTCTCAGCTACCAGCATAGACAGCAACCAGCTACAAAGCCAAACTCTGCTTTATATAGGCTGGTAATCAATCATTTCCACATAATCATCTCACATTTGTGCATGGTCAGCTGATAGTCCAGAGAGTTTTGGGGAGAATTCACACTCCTATGCCATTAATGGGGAAAAAGACGGGTTTTCTTGAAATGCACAGGGTGAGGAGGCTTACAAATAGACTCAGCTTTCTCTGAATGATTTGGAATATTAGAATATGCTACAATAAAGTGGACTGATGTCACAGCATTGAATTATGATCATGTATTGTTTGCTTTTCCCCTAGTGTTTTACCACATTTTCTACTTTAATTCATGCTCATCTGCCAACTGCAGAAAAATAAATGCCTATACATAGTGTCAACATCGTAGTGCCATAAGTAATAGTCAAAGCACAGCCCAAACAATACACATACGACCCATACTAACACATACCTCCCAACTTTTGGAGATCGCAAAGAGGGACACATCAGGCCACCCCTCTGACACACCACAACACATGGCATTGTACCAAGACACGCCTCCAATCACGCTCAAACACATACATGACAACTTTTTAGACAGTCAAAAAGGGACACATTTTCAGGATCACATTGTATCCAGTGATGAAATATTAAGTTGTTATGTAATATACAGCGAGTAAGCAATCATATACTTTTTAAAACAAGATAGTCAGTTCATTAAAGCAAATCTATTTCCCAAATAAAAAAGAGGGACATTTATAGAGCCAAGAGGGACAGAGGGACAAGGGTTAAAAATAGGGACTGTCCCTCCAAAATAGGGACACTTGGGAGGTATGGTAACATGCAGATTCCATTCCACTGACAGCTAGATGCAAACAGCGCCTAATGTGTTTCTTCCCATCCTACACTGGTTTATGACACAGGGATGAGAGACTGTAGAAGCCATCAAATGAAAGCTGCTCCATATTCCTTGTTTGGCAGGAACAATATAAGACTGCTTCTTTTGAGACATTTTGTTGAATTGATGTGGTGAGGTTTCAAAAATGTTCAGTGTATTTTAGTGAACAGTAACAGTCCTCCAGCAGGTTTATATCTTGTTGGTTATCAGCTCTAGAAAACCAGTGGAAAATTTTAACAGGCAAGGAAAATGTTCAGTTTTTGCAGAAATCAGTAGGTAGTCTTCTCACTTTTAAAATCAAGGTAAGTATTGTGTGAAAGACCTGACGTAGAAGTAGCCACTAGTTCATTATATGCTTACATTACATTACATGATGTCCTTTTGGTGAGAAATATATTAACGTAATATAGCTAGGACATGCTTTCACTTTATGATTGGTAGCGATCTAGTCTCTAACCTTTGGAACCCCACTGTTCCTGAAAATATGAGAATCAAGAGGCCAGGGGCTGATTTAGCACTATACTCCCTTCACATATAGCCAGTCACAGTGTGGAGGAACAGCTGCATGGCTCCTTTCAAGTAAATGATGCCAGGGGCGTAACTATCGGGTTAGCAGACGTAGCGACTAAGTACCCCGACCCCCGGGCATGTGCAAGTTCTTCTGCTCCCCCGGTAGTCTTGTTCTTGCGCCTTTCGGCAATAAACATAACAGTTCTCTGCCAGCGGGGTGGAGCTGCGGGGCCCAGCATGCTGCCCAGTGCTAGCAGAGCAGAGCGCCAGCTCTGCTAATCTGCGACCTAGCAGGCGCCGACACACAGTGCCACGCAGAGCACAGACTGGCCGGGAGCTGAGATGGTTGCATCAAGGGACCATGGGGCAGGTGAGTAAGTTATTTCTTATTTTTAACATTAATCTAGCCTGACTAAGCCCTGCCTGACTATATATGGCCCCTATAGCTACCTAGACCCTGCCTGCCTGACTATATATGGCCCTTATAGCTACCTAGACCCTGCCTGCCTGACTATATATGGCTCTTATAGCTACCTTGAACCTATCTGCCTACATATATGGACCCTATAGCTATTTAAACCCTGCCTGCCTATATTGGGCCCTATAGCTACCTAAACCCTGCTTGCCTGCCTATATAGGGCCCTATACTCTATCTAAACCTTGCCTGCTTATATGGGGCCCTATAGCTACATAAAAACTGCCTGTATTCCTATATGGGGCACTATAGCTACCTAAACCCTTCCTCCCTGCCTATATGGGGTCCTATACTCTACTTAAACCTTGCCTGCCTTTATGGGCCCCATAGGTACCTAAATATTGCCTGTCTGCCTATATGGGGCACTATAGCCTACATAAACCCTGCCTGCCTATATAGGCCCCTATACCATACCTAAACACTGCCTGCTTACCAGTCTGGTGCCCCCTGTAGCCTACCTAAATCCTGCCTGCCTATATGGGGATCTTATAGCCTATTTAAACCTTGCCTTTCTGGGGCCCCCTTTTAGCCTACCTAAACCTTGCCTGGCTAAAAGGGCCCGTATAGCCTAGCTAAAGCCTGCCTGCTTATTTGGGGCTCCTTTATAGACTATTTATCTATCTACCTATGTGGGCCCCACCTATAGCCTCTCTACCTAGCTACCTGGGGTCCACCTACTGCCTACTTAACTACCTGGGGCCTACCTACCTACCTTGGGGATGAATACCTAACTGGTGCCTAACTACTGCTTACCTAGGGCCAATCTACCTACCTACCTGTAGCCTACCTACCTAATTGAGACCTGCCTAACTACTGCCTACTTAGGACCAATCTACCTACCTGTAGTCTCTCTACCTGAGACCTGCTTAACTACTACCTACCTATCTAGGACCGATCTGCCTACCTACCAGAGGTCTATGTACTACTTACCTACCTGTAGCCTATGTACTGCCTACATACCTACCTGGAGCCTACCACCCTACCTACCTAGGGCCTACTAACCTATCTAATGGGGGTCTACCTACCTGGTAATATGATTCTGAGGGGTACAGGCCACAATTGTAACACACTCTCCAGGAGGTGAATCCTCTGTTCCTCCCCTCTAGGAAACAGGGCCTCTAAGCTATTGCCCATACACCTCTTCCACCTCTTGGAAGTTTATACAGAAATGGGGGGCAGTAAGGGAGGTGCTGGAAAAGTGAGGATTCTAAGATATTTGTGTCCAAATCTGCAGGAACGAGTGGTGGCCGGGAGATGTCATCATGGAGGTCTGGACCGAATGCAGAACAAAAGGGAAAGTCAATGACTCACCAGAGAAACGTCACCTGTGAGTCACAAAATTTAACTGTACTGTAATCACTTATAAATCTGCAGAGTCTGTGCACACTGGTACCTACAACTATTTGCTCCCTGTTTGATAGTAATATATAGTCTGTAGAGCACCTGCGTACACTTATACCTACCACAATACGGTCACTATATGGCAGTAATAGTGGTCTTAGTATTTTTATCATTATTCAGTAATAGTATAGTGGTATTATTCAGTCACTCCTGGTGGTAATTTGTGGTCATATTCTGGTGGTATAATCAGGTCCTTATGTAGTAGCATTATTGGTAATGTTGGTCTTGGTATAGTGGGATTTTTATGGTAGCAGTATGATGGTGATATGAATGGGGAGGTATTTTCTCCTTGTATTATCTAGTAACTGCATGTCTTGCTAAATGTTTGTGGTCGGGGAGGTAAGTGGGGAGGGGGGCCCCATCCAAAAGTTTGCTAGGGGGCCCAGGCTTCTATAGTTATGCCCCTGATGCCAACTACAGTTCCCTGCAGAGCAATGAACCCAGCCACCCAACGCGGACCGAACAGATGTCACGGTAGTCTTGAGTGACTGCATAGAGTACTGTGGATCCACTGGTCACCGCCCAGCCAGGGAGCGGAGTCTAAGGGGCCCCTTGTCTTCACCGGCAACCGCCGCAAAGCGGGAAGGTCTTTGCTGCAGTGAAACCCCAGGTCGCTACCCCTGGCATGATAACAACGATAACAGCCGAAGGACGAGGTGTAGACTACAGGTGAAAGCCGGAACACGGAGCAGTGAAATAAACTGAGTGGCAGGCAGGCTAGCTGAAGCTAGGAACAGCAGACTCTAACAAAACAGGAAACACTAGGAATGCACAGCAGAAAATAACTAGGAATGGACACCAACAGCTGGGCGTGGAGAGCAGGAAACAGAATCCCTAAAAAGCCACCGCAACACACATAATTACCTATTACCTATTGTACTCTGGCCCTTTAAATCCAGGGAACTGATGTGCGCATGCCCCTAGAGGCCGGTAGGGGATATGCGTCTCACATGAGGAAGACGCAGAGGAGAGTGCCCGCCGAGGAGGAATCAGGATGGGACCAGGTGAGTACGGGGGAGGCTGGAGCCGGGAGCGGGAGTGAACAGCAGCCTTGAGCGCAGCGTGCGGACCGCCAGCAGCTTGGTAACGGATGTTCCCACGGTCTGAGAGTCGGACCGCGGCATAAGCCATTACAACTGATCCTTAAAATGAAGTGACCACA
Source organism: Phyllomedusa bahiana (assembly GCA_025379985.1). Lineage (NCBI taxonomy): Eukaryota > Metazoa > Chordata > Amphibia > Anura > Hylidae > Phyllomedusa > Phyllomedusa bahiana. The sequence goes on from JAODAL010013927.1 coordinate 17,278, forward strand.
GTGCTGATTTAGTACTACACTCTGTTCACAAACGGTCAGCCGCTGTGCTGTGACAACTGCAGATCAGGTCTATCAGGTGAATAGGGCCAGTCACTGTTCCCTGCATAGTTGGATGGCTACATTCACTGGCTGCAGTGCTACATTGCTGAATTCTCCTTCTCTGGATTGGTAGAGTTCCCAAAGGTCACACTCAATTATATCCTGTTATATAACATCACTTTATAACATGGGAATACTCATTTAAACCAATGGTGGCATGAGCCTGACTTGGCAATGACTGATGTGGTATCAGTTGGTCACATAGACACCTTTTCTGCACTTTGATGATGGAATCTGATTGCTGTCTATAGTCCATGCTGTTCTCTGCACCTGCAATAAGCAATCCATCTGTTGCCATATGATGTTCCACTCAATGCCATACTAATAGATATTCTATCTTAGAAGTAATGTTTCTAGGACAGTATACCTCTTTAAAATGCAGGTGGTGCAACACAACATTGTCATATTTTGCCATATTGTTCTGGAATATGACCCCGTGCAATTGTATTGTTCCTGCACAATGGCTGTGAATGGCTCTCTATACTGACTATAACTTTATGAACTAGATACAAAGAAATCTAAATATAGACTCTTTTTGGATGATCAAATCTTCTAAAAGTAGGCCCCATCGTCCCCATTAGATGACATCAGTTTTAAATGGAAACATTGACACATACCATTACTGCTAAATACAGGCAGTAAGAAAAACAGGGAGTATTTTCTTACACTCCAGAAGAAAAGAGATGCAGTTCAATGATAGAATGTCAGACACACGAGAAGACCCTTTGTGCAAAACAAAAATAGAACCTTAATTCTAGCAGCAGTAATGAACCATTGTAAAATGACCTCAGAAATGGTTAAATATTCATTATTTTAGGGGCATCAACATTTTTTATACTTTACAGAGGAAATAAAAGGCTGTGGTGTACTTAATGACATTCTACATAATTAATCACTTGACTGATATGTACAAATGATGAAGGTCACTTTGTGCAAATGGGATAGAATTACTCTAAGCTTGGGTTTCATATTACAAGTGTGTCATTCTCTATTGTATATAATATTATATTCATAGATTCCAGGATGCTATCACATGCTCTGTATAACAATCTACCATTACTGAATACTTTTATTTAAACCCATTCTTAATATATACATAAAATGTTAATTGCATCCAACTCATAGGCAGGATTATTCCACTCATACTGAACACTTTGCTTAAAACGCTAAATTATAACTTGAATAAGCATTATCTTGTGTATGTGTTAATTGATTGCATTTGCTACAAGTAGTAATTTTTCTTTTGAAGGTATCCATACATCTAAGGCTATGTCTACACAGCACATGTTTTTCATCAGATTTTCAGCAGTTTCAGTATTTAGAATCTGCCAAAAATCCGACTGTAACCTGTGCTGTGTAGACCTCAATAGAAAATCTGTGCTGTAGTCTATACCGCATGGATTTTTTTACTGAGTATTTCAAATCTGCCGGCTGTCGGAAAAGAGAACATATTGGGCGACATGTATGAACGGGCTTTTCGCCTGTTTTCTGGTGTATCCTGCGCCTCACCGGCCCGAATCCGCTGTCGGACGCAGGGATGCGATGTTAGGCGCAGCGTTCGCCACTTTCGGCTGCGCCTTGCATGAAGGGGCGTGCAGTGGGCGTGGTGTGGCCGCGGTGGAGGCGTTCCGGGGGGGGGGTGGCGCTCGAAAACTGCGAGGCATGTATGATCACGGGTCGGCAAAGTGCGGCGCATTGCAGCGCTCGGCAGCTCCGACAGGCAGACCTGGTTGATTCTGGTCTAAATGATCCGGCGGAGGCGAAGTGAAGTGAAAACGGAACATGAGAGGAAACATAGATCGCAAAAGAAATCTCGGCGCTCAGCTCCGTGCGGCATGGAGTATGATTAAAAAAAAATCGCCTTTATAAAGGCGTAAATAATTATCAGAAAAAGAGCTCAAACCTTATGTAATAAAAAAAAATCATTTTCCCCAAAAATCTAGAATTGGCGCTACATCAGAAATTAGTATCTTGGAAATTCCCGGGGAAATACAGTAATTCAAATTCTGTAAGCCCCTTCTCATTGGTCGGCAGAAAACAACCAATCAGAATATGAGCGACAGGGACCCATTAAAACCTATGGAGAAGTATTGACCAATCAAATTCAAAGGCGGGACAGTTCAAAATGCAGTAAAAATGCAGAAAAGAGCTTATTGGTTGAGCTAGCGGGGGCTTGGAAACCCTTTGGGTCCAATCAGAATAGGAGCGACGGGGACCCATTAAAAAACCTATGGAGAAGTATTAAACCAAAATCAAAATCTAAGGCGGGACAGTTCAAAATACAGTAAAAAAGCAGAAAATGCTGTTTGGGTTGAGCTAGCGGGGCTTGGCTATCTCGGCCAATCAGAGCGCGAGCTACTTGTCCCATTATAGTCTATGGACAGATCTGGGCAATGAAATCTCGGCAATGAAATCTCGGCTCTCAGCGCCGTGCGGCATGGAGTATGATTAAAAAAATCATTTTTATTAAGTGTAAAATATTATCTAAAAAAAGAGCTGAACCTTCTATAAACATAAATCAATCAAATCCCTAACAACAGTGTTTGTCGCCGAGGGCCGGTGCAACATCAGGAATTGGGATATAGAGAATTGCCGGGAAATACAGTAATTCAAATTCTGTAAGCTCTTCTCATTGGTCGGCATAAACCAGCCAATCAGAATAGGAGCGACAGAGACCCATTATAACCTATGGAGAAATATTGACCAATCAAAATCAAAGGCGAACATTCAAAATACAGTTTAAAAAAGCAGAAAAGAGCTGATTGGTTGAGCTAGCGGGGGCTTGGCTATCCCGGCCAATCAGAGCGCGAGCTACTTGTCCCATTGTAGTCTATGGAGAGATAGAGGCAATGAAATCTCGGCTTTGTTGCCAAGACCGGCGCTACATCAGGAATTGGGATATAGAGAATTGCCGGGAAATACAGTAATTCAAATTGTTTAAGCGCTTCTCATTGGTCGGCAGAAACCAACCAATCAGAATAGGAGCGACAGGGAACCATTATAAGCTATGGAGAAGTATGGACCAATCAAATGAAAAGGCGGACAGTTCAAAATACAGTAAAAAAGGCAAAAAGGGGCTGATTGGTGAGCCCAGCGGCAGAATATGAATCCACCAATCATATGTAGGCGTCTATTTTGAAAGGAGAAAGAAGGGCGCGATAGAAGGGCGCCCTAAAAGTTATTACTGTCTATGGGAAATATTCTAGTACTGTGAATGGTTGGTGGGAAGAGGGGCTTATCCTGCTTAGACAATCAGCGGGTGAGCTACCCTCTCATAGAGTTCTATGGGGAAAAGAAATGCAGAGCGAGCTCTGTTTGTGATTGGCTAAGTCAAAAGAGGCGCAGTTATTTGGACCAATGGGAGAGCGAGCGACGCTCTTATGGGTTTTCCAATGCAATCTGTAATAAAACTGTACGTGCCCGAAATAAAATGATAAGACTCCCCGAAGTTTGTACCGAGTGTATATAAAATGATCAATAATATGGGGGTTACAAAAAAAAAAATTCAATTAATTCATTTTAAATTTTTTTATTTTCGTTACACCCCTACTATTGATCATTGGCTAACGAAAAGAAACAAATAAAAATGAATCTATAGAATTAATTTTTTTTTTTTAGTTACCCCCATATTATTGATAATTTTATATACACATCGGTACAACTTCAGGAGTCTTATCATTTTATTTTTAGAAAACCCATAGGAACGTCGCTCGCTCTCCTATTGGTCCAAATAACCGCACAACTTGGGAGGATGTGGGGGATAAAACAACCTGATACTGCTCCAGACCACCTGAGAATGCCGCAGACAGCAATCAAAGGAGGTACTGCCTATTTTTTCTGGCAGCATTTGCACAAGGCTTGTTGCTTTACTGGCTGCCAGGATTCTTTTTGTGGGCTGCAAATGAACTGCAGACTGCATGTTGTGCAGGTCTGTCTGAAGGTATAGTCCAGAATAAAAAAAAAATGTTTTTCTTTTTTTTTTGCAGAAACAAGGCAACATATTTCTATCTTTATATTGCAAATCATCCCCATTTAAAGGCTTTGTCTCACTACATCGATTCATCTTACCTCAGTCATTTTTTCTCTGTTTCATTTTTCAACTCAGGGACATGTTTACTGACTTCTACTGGCTACTACTGTCTGCAGTGATGAGTTGCTGAGGACTAGAGATGGGCGAATTTCTCAAAAATTCGATTCGGTCACTTTGCCGAATTTTCCGACAAAATTCGCGTTAAAAAGCAGCTATTTCCAGGCTGCACAGAACCTGCAGGGTGCTGTAGAACGTTGTTGCCATGCTTTAAAAATGCAGAGGAGCTTGGTTTGGTCGTCATACAATGTTGTGTTTTATTATGACACGCAGATGAACTTCCGCCGCGCTCTTAGAGTCGCTTCAACATGAAAATTCCCTGGGCACTTAAGAGGCAAGAACTAGTGACCAAATACTCAATGCGGAATGTAACCTGATAAAGTTCATGGCCAGCTGAAAGCTGAAAAAAACAAAGCTTGAGAGCTCAGGTGTGCAACATTAGTGACAGAGTGTGGAGGTGACGGCGTGCAGCCCAGCAGCATGAGGTTCAGGCAGTGGCACAATGACATTCTGGAGGCATCAAAACAAGTAATAGGCCACAGAGGGTGCCCACAATCACGACAGTGAGGAGTCACGCATGCAGCAGTATGAGACAGCCAGTGGCACAATGAACATTCTGGAGGCGGCAAAACAAGTAATATTCCACAGAGAGGCACAATCACACAGTGTGTTGGTCCCACGGGAGGCAGCAGTTAAAGGATCGATGCAGAGGGCAGAAAACGACATTTCTGGAGGCGCTAAACAGTATTATGGCCCCAGAGTGCAACAATGACCACAGTGTGGAGGATCACGGCGGCAAGCAAGTATGAGATTCAGGTGCAGTGGCACATGACATTTTGGAGCAAGCTAAACAGTATGATGCCGCAGAGTGGCACAATCACACAGTGTGGAGGTCACGGGGTCATACAATGACTGAGATCAGGCAGTGCACAATGACATTCTGGGGAGGTGGCAAAACAGGAGGAAGCCACAGAATGGTACAATGACTGAGAGCGTAGGTCCAACGGCGCAGTAAGCATGAAGTAGGCAGTGCACAATGACACTGAGTGTGGAGGGCACGGCAGAGTCACAGCAGCAGCATGATGTCAGAGAGTGGCACAATGACATTTCTGGATGTGGCAAAACAGGAGGAAATCCCCAGAGTGGCACTATGACTTGAAGTGGAGGTCACGGCGGCTGCAGCATGAGGTCAGCAGTGCACAAAGACACATTGTGGAGGACATGGCAGGCAGCCACAGCAGCAGCATGAGGTCACAGAACAGGGCACAATGACAGAGTTGTTAGAGGTTGGGTGGCAATACCAGTCCCCTGGTAAAAGATGTGGGGCAGATGGAGAAACTGTCATCAGATGTTGTGGCATCAGGCGGGTGGCGGCATCAGAATAGTGGCTGAGGCAGGTATTTGAACCCCAGGGACTGACGCCTAGGCATATGGTGTGTGGAAATCGTATGCTGAATTCCACGGCCATTCATCTGTGACAAAGGTCAGTCGTTCCACCATTACGCCGTGGACAAGCGGGTTCTCCTTGGGAGTAACTATGGCCGCGCCCGCCGCACTGAACACATCCGCGTCTATACCACACTACAGGTGCCGGCGGCGGACACTTCTGCCACTGCAAACGTCGGCAAGTTTGCGGCCACACATCCAGTTTGGCTGCCTAGCAGTCAGGCGGATTCTTCTAACTGAGGTGGCAGAGTGCCTGTCAAGTAGGCCCACCAACGGATAGGTTGCAGGTCTGGCTCCATGTCCTGTCAGGCTGCAGCTGGCGACTGCCCTCCCTCACTTAGGCGGTTGAAGGTAGCTTCGCTCATCAGTGACTCCCAACTTTAGTGTTACTACTGATGGAGCTTGTACTGCTCCTACCCCCCCGACCTTCCCCCAGCAGCCACGGCAGTAGTACGTGAGCGCTTAGGAACCCCCCGGTCAGACCTGTCCGAGAGAGGGACGATGCAGCAACATCAGCAGCGGCCAAATGGATTTCGGAGGATATCCCTATAGTGATTTGAGGTTTGTCATCCCTCTCCATAGCTGGGCGGAAAAAGCTCCCATTTTGGACAGGTAGCGAGGGTCCAATAGGGAGGAGAGCCAGAAGTCATCCCTTGCGCCGGATGCTGACTATTCGGACTTCACTACCAGGCAAATAAGCATGCTGCGGGCCATCTGCACAAGTGCTCCGAGGGGGCCCCCTGCCTCCATTCCACTGTATACTGCCACGGTGCTGGTGTCCATCTGCCCTCATCTCCTCATTCTATCCACCACCTCTCCAGGCTGCTCCTGCTTCTCTCCCTCTCTTTCACCCCTGGGTAGAAAATCCACTCATTTTACCAGAAAATGCTTCTGCTCCAATGTCCTCCTCCTCCTCCATTTCAGTCCCCACCGGACTCATGTGGCCATGAGATTAGTCGCCACGTCTCCAGTCCCCTGCCCATAAAATACAGATTTTTATTATTTTTTTTTTTCAGCAATATCTGTTCCAGGACATGAATCAGTGAATGACGTTATGCATCCCGTAGTCCAGCGACTGACAAATAACGTCGTCTCCTCGAATGGCCTCAACAAACGCAGGTGTCACGCATGAGCTGCCACTCGGCTGACATCAAAGTAACACAGGAGTACTTCTGTCTGCCCTGGATCATCAAAAAATCGTTAATGGCCTTTCTGTGGGTTCATCACAGTTCGGTCCAACATGTGCAGGCTGGAATTCCAGCGGGCTGAAACATCGCATATCAGAGTGTTTGGGGGAGGCCATTCCTGCGCTGCAACTCGAGAGGGTTGATTCCTGGCTTGTACTAATGGATAAAGTGCATGCACTATTTCCTGGCCATTTTTCAGAATGTTCTGAAGATCGGGAAAGACTTCAAGAAATAGTGTTGGGGCGATATTTATCGACAAAGTTGAAATCGGCAAAGGTGTTTTTTATGGGTGATCGAAATTCCAGGATCATGCAATAATTGAGGTTAAAATCTGATAGCACATCTATTAAGATCGCGCCTTTTTTCCGGCGCTTTCCTGTAATTTTTGGCGGCCAGCAAATCAGAAATACAGAATAGAGCAGGTGAGATGTGGTGTGCAACGTCATGAACTGGTATGCTGTATGGGTTGCGATGCTGGAATAAAATCACATGACCTCGTTTTACATAGAACAGAGTTCCTGTTTCAGCCTCAGTGTCTCTCAGCTTCTCATAGGGATAGGACCTTCGCCTCTGCCTGTGGGCCAAAAGCTCAGCGAAATTAGTCTATTTCTGCACAGAGAAAACCTCTACTAATGCTGTGATCCTTCCAATTTATTTATATTAGAGATATTGAAGATTTTATGTAGTTTAGCTAAGAATTTAAAGCAGCAACTTACCGCTGTAAATTCAACGACGAGGGGAGCAAGGAGGGGGGGCCCCCTCGGCCGCGCACATAACAAGCTCTAACTATAAAGCACACAGATAAAGTTCACCAAGACTTAGTGTAGACATTTGTAGTGGAATATCCTTTATTATAAACAGTTTGCTATTGAAATATTTCCTGGATATTGGGCAGCCTGAACTTAATTGGATACTCATCATGTTCTATTAACTGCAGTTCTCTTTGTTAGCTGCAAAACTCCACTTTTATTATCAGTATACATTTAAGATATGTGTTTCATTTTAATTTTACCCATTACACCTGTACTGTTATATATCCACCTTGCAGTTTAAATTACAATCCAGCATCTTGTAGTCTCTCACAGGTTTGTTTGTTGCCAAAATACCGGTAGATATCATACTAAAACATAACTAGTTTACGGTTTTTTTGACTTTTGCGCACACAGCATGTTCATTTGACGCAGCATCCACGTAAATCTTAAAACAGTAATTCATATTCACCACAGGTGAATTGAAAGGTGCAAAAAATACCGTGTATCATACTAAAACATAACAGTTACTTGTTTATCTGACTTTTGCACAACCCAGCATTGTCATTGACAGCACATCCCTAAAATCTTAAACACAATTCATGATTCACCACAGTGAAATAAAAGGATCAAAAATACCGTGTATCATACAAAACATAACAGTTTACGTGGTTATTTGACTTTTGCACACCCAGCATTGAGTTCATTGATCGCAGCACCAGCGTTAATCTTAAAACAGCAATTCTATATTCACCACATGTGAATTGGGAAAGGTGCAAAAAAAAACGTTTATTATACCAAAACATAACAGTTACGAGTTTTTGACTTTTGCACACCCAGCATTGTTCATTGACGCAGCATACCACGTAAAAAAATCTTAAAACAAACCGAGCAAAATCAATATTCACCACAGTGACTTGAAAGGTGCAAAAAATACCGTTAATTATACCCAAAGACATAACATTACGTGTTTTTTTGACTTTTGGCACACCCCAGCAATTGTTCAGTTGAGACGCAGCAGCCACGTAAATCTTAAAACAGCAATTCTATATTCACCACAGGTGACTTGAAAGGTGCACAAAATAACCCGTTTATATACCAAAACATAACAGATACGTGGTTTTTTTGACTTTGCACACCCAGCATTGAGTCATTGACGCAGCATCCACGTAAATCTAAAAACAGACAATTCTATATTCACACACAGGTGAATTGAAAGGTCAGAAAATAACCGTTTATTATACCAAACATAACATTTACGTGTTTTTTGACTGTTTGCAACAGCCCACATTGTAATTGACGCAGCCATCCACGTAAATCATAAAACAGCAATTCTATATACACCACAGGTGAATGAAAGTGCAAAAAAATACCGGTTTGTTATACCAAAACATAACAGTTACGTGGTTTTTGACTTTGGCACACCCAGCCATTGTTCATTGACGCAGCGCATCCACGTAAATCTTAAAAAGGCAATTCTTTATTTCACCACATGTGAATTGAAAGGTGCAAAAAATACCGTTTATTTTATACCTAAACATAACAGTATACGTGTTTTATTTGACTTTTGCACACCCAGCATTGTTTCATTGATGCAGCATCTACGTAAATCTTAAAACAGCAATTCTATATTCACCACAGGTGAATTGGAAAAGGTGCAAAAAATAGCGTGTATCATACGAATACTTCACAGTTGCGTGTTTTTTTTGGCTGTTGCGCACCCAGCAATGTTCATTGCTGACGCAGCTATCCACGTAAATCTTAAAACAGCAATTCTATATTCACCACAGGTGAATTGAAAGGTGTCAAAAAATACGTTTAATATACCAAAACATAACAGTTAACGTGTTTTTTTGACTTTTGCACACATCCAGGTTTTGTTCATTGACCGCAGCATTCCACATAAATCTTAAAACAGCAAGTTCTATATTCACTCACATGTGAAATTGAAAGTGCAAAAAATACCGTTTATTTTACACCAAAACATAACAGGTACGTGTTTTTTTGACTTTTGCACACCCCAGCATTGTTCAGTGATGCACATCTTACATAAATCTTAAAACAGCAATTCTAATATTCACCACAGTTGAATTGAAAGGTGCAAATAAATAACCGTTTAATTATACCAAAAACATAACAGTTACGTGTTTTTTGACTTTTGCACACACCAGGTTTGTTCATTGTACGCAGATCCACATAAAACTTAAAACAGCATTCTATATTCACGCACAGGTGAATTGAAGGTGTAAAAAATACCGTTTATTATACCAAAACATAACAGAGATACGTGTTGTTTTTTTTGGATTTTTTTTTCCCCAGTCCAGAATTGTGATAGACACCTTTGCAGTTAAATTTGAATCCAGAATTGTTTGTTTTGATTAAGGGATTTATGAGAATAGCTGTGATTTGCCGTCTTTAATAAGAGACTTTCCAAAACTAATTCCATACCTTCTCAAATTTTTATATTTCTGAACATGGAGCGAAATGCAGTGTGGTAAGCGAGCAAAGAGGGGGTAGCACATGGAGGTAGAGGTCGAGAGAAGGTGCTCCTTCCAGTGCTGGGCGACAACACGCATGCCAGCGGATCGTCATTGCAGGACAGTCAGCCTGACATCGCTGTCAGGGCCCTGTGAATCTAAGTAACGAACATCGTCGCCAAATTCTTTCCTTCAGTGTTAATGCAACCTGCATCTAGCATCCTTACCTCCTCGTCCTCGCAGTCACGACCACAAAGATGACGTCATCACATCAATCAGCATCCGCCAACATGAAGCATCCCAAATGTCAACTCGTGTAACCACCACTGTGGATAATCCATTGTCTGAAGACGCCTCAGATGACAAAGATGCGGTGGGGTCAGAAGGCATGTTAAAAGATCAAGAAGGATGATTTAGTCTGCTCTGACTGCCCAGTTTACTGAAGCCCATCGAGGAGGTGAAGGTGAAGCCGAGGTCATCGGAAAAAATCCCGGGCGGGAAGTTCGTCAACGCCTATGCAGTGCCCCTTGCTTTGTAGCCCGCGAGCTTCTGATGCAGAAAGTCAGGACGACCAAGTCCACCTGAGATTGATGATGATGAATGATGACGACATAGCGGATCCATCCTGGTCTTTTCTCCGCAGAATTTGCCTATGCGAGCGCTTCATATCAGTGGACGAGGAGAAGACGATGGGGTATGTCATACGGGTCCCGCCACAAAAGGGCGAGGGCGGTCGTGCCAGATCCGCTGATGAAGATTCCGCCAGCCACGGTCACCAAAACCCCAGCTCCTTCGCATAACGCCGGTCAAAAAGTCCAGGACACTCTCCAAGCTGTGGCCATCTTTGACCAAGCCTCTGAATTCACACCCCAGCAATGACATATGCCGCCTTTGCACGTAAACCGCATAAGTAGAGGCAAAGTACCATAAGTGGTTTTTTAACACCATCCCAACATGTCAAGTCACATGCGCGAAAAGCATGAGTTGAAAATGGAGGGAACCCATGCCAAAAAAGTCAAGACCGACGCCGGCCTCCAACCACTGTCACAAGCCCTTGCTGTCTCCGCCTCCTCCACCTCCGCCACCGGACCAAGCGTATCCTCCAGCTTCCCAAGTCTCTCAGAGTAACATGATTCAGGGAATCAGCCTCACGCTTCAGCCCCACCGTCACCACTAGTACCACCATCACCCACTTGTATACCCATCCTACCTTCTCCTTCCGCCAGTTTTGATGACGCTGGCACGCCGGGACAGTGGCCAGTCTAGCAGCCACCCTTTTGTCTTTTCCGGGTTTGGGGGCAAAGGGAAAAACTTTAAACCCCCCCAACCCCCCCCCCCCCCCCAAAGCCAAAAGCCTGAATTGGGCGGGATTTTCCAGGCTTTTTGGGCCTTGGGAAAAGTTGCCTTTCCCTCTGGGGGACACAGAGGGGTTCCGCCACAAACTGGGGTCATGGGCCCCACCCCAAAACCCGATTTGGGGCAGGGGATTTTCTTTACCAGAAAAGCCGTCTTTCCTTTGGGGGCCGGGGGGGGGGGGGGGCCCCAAAGGTCATCTAAAAATTTTAAGGGGGGTTGTATTCTCTGGATCCGGAAAAGTCCATCTGCCACCGGCCACATGGACTATTTTAAGGGAAACCAAGGCCGCTAATCCTGGCAGCTCCCCTGGGTGAGCTGGGGTTGGGGGCCTTTTGGGTGAAGACAGTAGGGTCTAACTCGCGCAAACCCCTTTTTAAAAAACCCCAAGGATGGGCAGGGGTTTTTTCCCCCCCAGGTTTCCCCTGGTTTGGGATCACTGGCCCCCCCAGGGGAAACCAGGGGGGGGGGGCCGGGGAGGGGGGGAAAATTTAAAACTGTCTTGGGGGCCCCTCCCCCACACAAAGGGCAGGGGGCTGTGGATGGGTTCCCCCACAACAGACCGAGCCTGGCTGGGGGAAAAAGAAAATCTTTCCAGGCAAGGGGGTTTGCGATAATGGGCGGGAAAACGGGTTTCCCCCCCTTAAGGTCGGGACTGGAGCACCCTCCCTTCTTGGCAAACATGAACCTGTCCCCCAGAAAATTTTTTAAAAACGCTACCCAGGTTTTGGACCCTTGGGCCCCCCTGAGGAAGGCTCGAGGGGCTGAGTTCGAAATTCCCTCCCTTTTGGGGGGGGGGGGGCCTGCCCCGTTCCGCCTGGGGCGTTTCAAAGGTCAGCTCGGCCTCCCCCAACCGTCTCATTGTTGACAAAAGGGCAACCACGCTTAATTTCCAAACCCCCCACAACCCAAAGGGGAAATTTTGGCCGGGAGCGCAATCCATTTTCGCCGTACGAAGTGACCATGGGGCCGAAAAAGGGAGAGGTGCGGACCTCGGGGTTATGACCAAACCCAAAAGTGGGGCAGGTGAAAGAGCCTGCACCATCCTTTAAATTTTTTAAGAACCACAAAATGGGCAGTGCGGACAATCCCTTGTCAGCAGAGCCTTGGGGGGTGATATTAGTTTTTGGGAAAGTCCCAGTGGGCAATCCTAAACATCAGGGGCCCACCCCGCGACGGGAGGGGGCGGACACAGGGCCTTTCCCCTCCCAATCCCCGGGGGCCCGCCCGTTTTTACAATTTTTTATCGGGCCTTTATTTGGGGGGTGTTCGGGGTCCAGGCCTAGTGCAAGGGGGCGCCTCAGCTCTCAGGTGCATCATCTGAGGCAAGTCAGGGCTGTGTTGAAGCTGTCCGGAGGAAGCGAGGAGGAGGATGTATTCCTGACACCGACGTTAAACCGACGTCCCTGCCTTGGAAAGAGGTTGGCGTGAATTTGAGGCGGAGGAGGAAGATGAGGAAGATCCAGTTTGAGCGAAGTGCCTGCCCCCTCGACGCCAGAGGCTATGGGAATCAAGCTCCATCTCTACCATTAATGCTTTGGATGCTCCATTCCTCCAACATGATCCTCTCATTAGGGCCATGCAAAATGAACAACATTACTGGTCCGACACCTCCTGGATCCCCCGGAAACAAAAACAAAAACTCAGCACTTTCCTTCCACCCCACCCACCCCAAATAGAAGTAAAAATGCAGGAAATGGAGACCGTGCTGAGTGGATTCACACTGGAGACATCAGTTTTGTCTGCTTCACATTCTTTCGAATGTCACGTGGAACAATGCAGCGACGTGACTGCAGTACGAGTGCCGAGTAGCCATAGCGCAGCAAGCAGCAGCAGGCAAATGGGGCAGGAAGCCTAATGTGGTTACCTCTTGGTAATCCTTAATTTGACCACCTCACCAACGCTGTTTATGCCGAGCACACATACAACAACACAGAGACCGGCTTAAGATCATGGTGCAACGACTACTCGTCTCATCAACCGATGTTTTTGATGTGTTCCGGACCCCAAATGACTTCTGGGTATCCAAAAATAGGATGAATGGCCCGAGCTCGCTCACCATGCATTGAGGTGTTGTCCTCCAGCAGCCAGCGTCATACTGAGGCGGACCTTCAGGCACAGCTGGAGGAGTCATTACAGAACAACCGGCATCACACCGTCTTTCCACAGAAAATTGGATCGAGTTATTGACTTTCATCACATGAATCATTCATGTGATCTTCTGGATGCTTTGTGGCCCCAATTGCCGGTCACCGATAGTTGCCGTCTACTTCACATCATCTTTCAAAAGAAATGGTCCACTTGAAAACTTTTTTTTAAATGATTCATTTGTTACTTGCAGGATTTTTTATTCTCAGTTCCCCAAAAGTCATTTTGCTGGTTTTTGCTGTGTGGAGGACTGTAAAAGACACCAAGGTTTCATGACAAACCGTATTCCTGTTACTCCACTATCATCTTTACAATTTTTCGCATGTCAATGGTTTTTGGGTCATGTTCTGTGAGATACAGCTATAATCAGGTCATTTGGAACAGAAATGTGGCTTCTTAAGTGGCATTTCTTCCTCACTATTTTTTAAACAGTGGCTGAGAAGCTCATTTCTATATTGTTTTGGTCATGGTGCGTAGATAAACAGCTATAATCATGTCCCCTTTGGAACAGAAATGTAGCTTCTAAGCGGCATTTTCTCCTCAAAATAATTTTAACATGGCGTGAGAATCATTTTTATAATTTTTTTGGTCATGCTGCTTTGAAATGCAGCAATACTACAGGTCCTATTATAAAAAAAATGTTGTTTCTAACAGACATTTGTTCTTCACAATTGTCAAAAGTGGCTCAAGGGTCATGTGTTAAGTTTTTGGGGGCATGTTGCTGTGAAATTCAGCTATACTACAGATCCTATTGTAAAAAATGTGGTTTCTAACAGACATTTGTTCTTCACAATTGTCAAGAGTGGCTCAAGGGTCATGGTACTGTCAGAAACAGGAAAAGGTAGGATACTGTTAATGGACACATATTGCAAAATGACTTGTTTTTGCAAGATCTTTAACAGAGCTAGCAATCCCTGTAGTGAGACAACATATTTAATACATTTAAAAAAAGAGAAACAAAGATGTGGTGGGATTCCATCCTATTTTAAAAAATGTGTTTTCTAGAAATAAACTACTAAAAAACTGGCATGCACAAAATAGCTGATACAAATATTCCTCTGAATTGTACAAGGGAGGTACAGGAAGACTTGAACAGATGTAGGTTACCCAGGACAGATATAGTCTATGTCCAGTGAAACTGAAATGGTGGTTGAAAGACTCCTTTTTCCGGCACTTTTTAATCTGTGGGTCAGACAGGTTTTGGGGTCATGCTGCGGTCCAGGACAGGCATAGTCAATGTCCAGTTCAACTAAAATGGTGGTTGAAAGACTCCTTTTTCCGGCACTTTTTAAATCTGGGGGTCATGCAGGTTTAATGGTCATACTGTGGTACAGAACAGGTATAGTCAATGTCCAGTTCAACTAAAATGGTGGTTCAAAGACTCCTTTTTCCGGCACTTTTTAATCTGGGGGTCATGCAGATTTGGGGCTCATGCTGTGGCCCACGACATGGATAATCTATGTCCAGTTCAAGTAAAATGATGGTTCAAATAATACTGCCTTCTGGCACTTTTTAATCTGTGGGTCATGCAGGTTTAAGGGTCTTGCTGTGGTACAAGACAGGGATAGTGAATGGTCTGTGACTTTTTTTCTGTGGCTTTATAACCTAAGTGTGTTGCCTAAGATGTAGCACGTATCCATTTGACTGTTGTGGATGTTAATTCCAGCTTCTCCAGCCCTGTTTGGGTGTAAGAATGAAGGTGTTGTTCCTCTCCCATAGACTTTAATGGTCATAGGCGATAATATATTATCGACTATCGGAAATCATCTTGATAATTGCCGATATCGACTATCGACCCGATGACGATAGTCGACGTAATCACTCATCACTAGTAATTAATTAAAGGTCTAATATCACAGATGGTGTAGCCCAGAGATGTTTTTTAGAAAATCAGATTTTATTGGTGGAGGCTATTGGACCAGTCCCAGAACAAACGTTTATGTGGCTCCGAATATGTTTTTTTGGCAAAAATACCAAATTTTTATCTTGCAATTTAAGTATCTTCCAACATGCCTGCAGGTTTTGCATTGTGTTAGTAATCCAGTAGTACAGTAAAATAGTGACATAATTTGTAAAGCTTTGTAAGACACAAGCTCATTCATTTAAGCCTACTATGTTGCATTGTTGACCAAGAGTAAGTAAAAAACCCTCTAGAATTAGAAGCCAATTTTTCTTTTATTTCAGGAAAGTTTATTCCCAACTACAAAAACAGCAGTCAGAATAAATGTAATAATTTTTAAGTTTAAGCCAAAGCTACTAGATTCCAGCACTATAATAAAAATTATAATTTTGACAAAGGACATAACTAGAATTTATAGTTATGCTAAGAAAAATAAATAAAAAAAAAACAAAAAAACGGGCCCACACTACTTCATAAGAAACTAAAACAGCAACATAAATTGCAAAAATAAACCCCTTACTGACATTTGACATACATCTATGTCACATTGCTGGTAAGGGAATATGGAGTGGGCTCACTTACTAATCTTGCGCCAGATGTGGCACGTACTGTTTGTTTATTACAGATGGGACCCACCGCTATCAGAGATAAGAGACAGCTCTGATCCATGAATTTTAATCCTTTGGATGTCACAGTAATTTCAGTCATGACATCTAAATGAATGAAAATTGGTGCTACGCGTTGGTCATTTCCCCGATCGCGCACCCCCCACAGCAAGATCGTGAACCGCCAAGTGGTTTTCATGGCAACCTGGGGCCTAATGAAAACCCGAAGTTACCATGTTAATATTTCTATGACATCTTGCTGCATAAAATAGGTGTAATAGGAGAGCCATCTTTGCACACTTTTCTGCAATACATACATATTGCAGAACAGTGTACAAGCAATCACACCCTCACTAGTGGGACTACAAGTACATGTAAAAAAAAAGTTTTAAAGAATAAAAAATTAAAATAAAGAAAAAAAAGTAACAAAAAGTTAGCATTAACACAGCTATAAATGTCTGATGTATTAAAATATAACATGAATATCTCAGTTGTGTTTTTTGGTCATAGAACATTCCTCAGAAATTTGAATAAAAAAATTGCATGCACCAATAAAAACTACACTTCAGACTACAAAAAACAAGACCGCAGATGGGTCCATAGATTGAGAAACAAAAATGTTATTGGTCACAGAAAATGGCACTGCAACAGATATAAACAAAAGTTCATTAACTATTAACTATTATCAACTGAATTGTATCAACCTGCAGAATACAGGTAACATACCATGTATACCAATCAGTGAACACATAAAAAATGAAACTACCTCAAAAGTGGTGCAGTTATACTTTTCCACATTCCACCCCAAATAGAATTTGTTTTTTGTTTCATTGTAAATTTTATGGTATAGTTAACCCCTTACCGTCGGAGCTAGTTTTGGCCTCTCCGGTAGAGCCTCATTTTTTAAATCTAGCATCTGTCACTTTATGTGAGAATACTTTTTGACACTGTAACCTATCCATGCGATTCAGAGAATGTTTTACTCGTGACACATTGTGCTTTAAGATAGTAAGAAATTTTGGTCCAAAAAATTGCTTGTTTATTTGTGAAAAATATTAATGTATCGTGAAAAATGTGAAAAATGTAACAATTTCAAACTTTAAAAATTTCTGCATGTAAGACAGATAGTTATTCCACTCAAAATAGTTTATAACTAGCATCTACCATATGTCTACTGTAGGTTGGCATAATTTTTTAAATGTCTTTTTTTATGATAATAGGGGGCTCAGAAATTTAGTAGTAATTTTCACATTTTCAAGTAAATTTGCAATATACATTTTTTAGGGACCAGTCCAGTTCTAACGTGATTTTGATTGGCTTGTATGTAACGTACCCCCATAAAGGACTTCATCTAACAAACTACACCCCTTAAAGTATTCAAAACTGTGTTTAGGAAGTTTATTAACGCATCAGGTGTTTCACAGGAATTAAAGCAAAGTGGAGGTGAAATTTCAAAATTTCACTTTTTTTGTAGATTTTCCATTTTTATCCATTATTCACAAGAATATGGTAAATGTGATCTGGGAAATTCAATTTAAAATATTGATTCCCCAGATTCTGCCGTTTTCAGAGATATCCCATATTTGGCCCTAGTGCACTATTTGGCTCAACCCCAAACCTCATAATAGGAGTAGCACCTACCGGACTCTGGGGTCTCATTTTCATTATGATTTTAATTTAGGCGCCACTTCAGGTTTGTGGACACCCTGAGGTGCTAAAACTCCCCTAAAAAGACCGCATATTGGAAACTACACCCCTTAAAAAATATATCCAGGGGTGTAGTGAGTATATCAACCCAACAGGTATTTCAAATTTTTTTTAGCGTTAGGCTGTGAAAATGAAAAAACATTTTTTTTTCCAACAATTTGCAATTTTAGCTGAAAATGTTTCATTTTTAAAAGGAATTCTGGAGAAGAAAAGCAACTCAAAATTTTCTACACAATTTCTTCCAAGTTCAGCAATACTCTAGATGTGGGTGTAAACTGTTGTTTGGGTGCATGACAGGACATATAAGGGAGGGAGTTTTATTTGGCTTTTGGAACGCAGATTTTGGTGGGTGCCATGTTGCATTGTCAAGCCCTCAAAGTACCAGAATAGGTGAAACCTTCCAGAAGCCGCCCCATTTTGGTTTTCAACCCCCCTCAGGGATCCATTGGGGGGTTGTCTGGCATTTTGGGGCCAATTGTTCTTTTGTCTTTTGTTACATTGGCCATAAAAAATGGGGGAACGCATTCCCCCATTTTTTTTTGGGGTTCATTTTCAGTGTTTGCCTGAAATTTAAAATTTAAGGGTTACTTTCCTTGGGGTCGGTACAATTAAATTAAATAATATAAATATAATATACATTATACTTTTTACGTTTTATTACTTTTACACATAGAAAAGGTAAATTAAAAAAAATTCGCTTTTTTGTTGTCCTATTTACAGCCATAACTTTTTCATTTTTCTGTATACAACCTGTTATAGGCTTGTTTTTAGGATAGTTGACTTTTTTTAATTTGGGGTGCATAGAGCTTTGATCATTTTTTAATTAAAGGGTTTTTGGAGGCATTTTGAACAAAAAACAGCTTCCAGTAGGTTTTTTTTTTATTTTTTTTTACAGTGGTTCCCGGGGCGGTAAAAATGAGTATAAATAACTGCAGTTTTCTCAGCGGGTCATACATTACACATACCCAATTTGTATATTTTTTTATGGTTTTGCTTTTACACAATAAAAACATTTTTATTCAAAAAGGAAAACATTTTTTGCACGCCGCAGTCTGAGAGTCATAACTTTTTTTTTTTTCGTGTAGGGAGCGGAGGGCTTTTTTTGCGGGATGAGTTTTACTTTTTTTTTTGTATATTTTTTGGGGACAAGCCCTTTCTGATCAGTTTTTAAATCATTTTTTTGGAAGGGCGGGTGAAGAAAATACTACGAACCTATGTTTTTTTTTATTTTTAAAAGTCTCATATCCATGAAAAGTTAGTTTACTCTCTGGGGTGATAAATTAGGGCAATACCCAATTTGTATAGTTTTTTTTTTTTTGAAGCATGTGAGGAAGAATTACATGACTTCTCCCAATTCCCTTCATCAATATTACAGTTGCCCCCCCCCCAGGGAAAAGCTCAATTTCCAAAATCAAGCCCATTGTAAATGCCTTCTGGGGATGTTCGCACGCAACATCTGGATACCTCAAAAAAACTCCCTTTTCCCCTTAATTAGCACTGAACAAAGCTGCCCCCAACCCCCCAAGTTTCAAAGGCTTCAATCAATCCAACCCAGTCGGGCGTCTCCATATTTCATACGTTTTATAGGCACCAGCTCATAACGGTGCATGGCAGTTCATATCTCAAAATATGGAACTCCCCCCAGCACACCCCATTTCCAGGTTTCCGGGGCAGGGGGACTGAGATACCCAAACCGGACCTACGGGCCCATAAGAAAGGCGTGTCTATACCAGCCCATGTAGGCCAAGCCGGTTTTTGATGGTGCCACCGCCTCGGTTCTGGCCAAGGCCCTGCCGTTTTTAAAGCCCCTTTTTGTGTTTGTACAAACTGCTACCTGTTGGGAGGTTTTTTTTTAGACTCCCAGGGTGGTGGGGGGTGAAAGGGGCGCCATGTGGCTGTCCCTCACAGAAAGCAGGACCCGTGTGGGCTCTGCTGATCCATGGAGGGGGGTCCCTACGCTTTCCGGGAGCATCCCCCCACAGAAGCCAGGCCACAAGCCCCCCGTGTGGACCAAACCAACGGAAACTTAAAACCCTTTAACTGCCTTTTGTCTTAACCCATAATTTATTGCACCTCTGACTTTTCCCCTGATTATTATTTCTGACATAACCTGTCTAGGTGCCCTCAAAGGCTAATTAAATCTATAAACTTTAATTGGTTTGGTCTGTTTATCACGGCCTCAAAACCCCTAGTACTCGGTCTATATTATATACCCCCCCAGGGTTGGTCCTGACCCTTTTATAAGGGGGAAAAGGGGACCGGTTTAAAACCCAAAACGGAGAACTAGTGCACATTGTTTGTCTCCCTGGCCGGGTGGACGGGGTTAACAGTGGGAACTTTTCTGGCTGACCTTTGCGCACCCCAGAGGGCCGTGAAGCGAAACACCCCAATTTCAGGCCGTCGTCCTCAGGGGGCCGGGGGTTGGGCTTTTTCGTCCCATATGGTGCAGGGGGGGATCAAAAACAATATGTGTGCGGTCGTGTCCCTATCACAAAACACAAGGGATACCAACAGGGGTTTTTTGCTGTGGGGTCTTAAATAACCCCAGACTAGACCACCAAGTGCAAATCCCAAGGTTTGGATGCTTTCAGGTTGCGGTTTTTTGTTCAAGTGACCAAGGGGTTGCAAGGATGGCGGTTTGACAAAGGCAAGCGTGGGCCCCAGAGAAACAGCCCGGGAATAGCCAGGAGGAGATCCCCCAAACCCAGGCTAGGACTATGAAGCCGAGGGGGATCCACTCGGCTCCTCAAGGAGCCGTCCAGGGGGAGTGGCGCAGGGGGAAAAATCACCTTCGGTTTTTCCCCTGCAACCCCTGGCCCAAAGCTTGAGGTTGGAACCTCAAACCCCTACAAGGCTCTCCTACAGTTTCAGAACGTCGCGAGTGGATAGAGGCGAAGCTGGGGGAACGCCGAGGGGCTAGAGGGGGGCAACTGCCAAACGTGGGGGGGGGGGAGGAATGTCAGGGGGACCGTGACCCCCAAATTTACGGGTGCTACAGCGGAAAAAACCAAGTCCACCCCGCCAGTCAAAGCCTCCTGAGACCCGGGGCCCAAAGTTGAGGCGGGGATTTTCCCCATGCTGGAAAAAGATGGAGACCTGGACACCTTTGTGGCTTTTAAAAAAATTTTTCCGCCGGGCCCCATGTGCCGAAGGACCAGGGGGCCCGGGTTTTGATCCTCGTTCAGAGGTAAAGCTCGGGAGATTTTCGGGGACCTGCCCACGAGTCCACCCTGACCTACAGGGAATAAAGCGGGCACTGATCGCATTACAATCTCACTCCTGAAGTACGGGAAAAAAGGCCCGGATTTTCAGCGGGTCCACAGACACGGGGCCGACCCGGGGGCCCCCAGAAGCATTGACCAGTGGCCTCGGGCTAAAATCACCCCCGGGTCCAGTTTCAGCTAAAGGGAGCTCATCGCCACGGAGCATTTTTTTGGGGGAACTCCCTAGAGGACCTCCACACATCTCTGCCCGGAAACCTGGGGGGGCCACCGCCACAGAAAACCCTGGCAGATAAAATATGCCAAAAACAGGCACCGGGGCCGGGAACCCCCCATGGAGAGGGGGGTAAGACCTGGGGGGCCAGTTGTCCCTACCCTAACCCGGGGGCCCCCAGCCATTTCCACTTCTTTGGGGGAACCCCCAAACTCGTACCTTTCAAACAGCCGGACATTTCAAGGGCTGCATGTCCCGGGCCCCGGAAAGGGGCCCGTCCCAGCCCCTTTTCCCAAGGGCCCCCCAAGTTTTGTGTGGGGTGGGGGTGGGGGAAAATCCCTGATAACTACCGCAATCCCCGTAGGCGGTCTGTTGCCATGGGCTCTTGGACACCGGCCGGGAATGATGGGGTGCGGCCGAGCTGGTGTCCCAAAGGACAGATACCCAAAGACCTCGCTCCCCCCCGGGAATTGAGGCATTGTCCCGGCGCTCCCAGTTGCCAGGTATTTGGACTGGGGGTCCGGGGCGGGAAAGCGGGGGGGTTTGGGGGTATCGCCGAACACCCCCGCTATATTTTGTTAGGGACAGACTTGGGGCGGTGGTAGCCCTTTTTAGGCCCCTGAAACCCCAAGGCTGCCCCCTAAAGTGATGTGTATCCAACCAGTTAATATTGTGGCAATGTTGTAAACATGCAAAAGAGGAGAGAATGGGGGTGGGTGACAGGGTGTTCCCTCCCATCCTGGGGAGAGGAGATAAGGTAGGGGGTTGCTATAGGGGGCAGCATTTGTCCACAAAGCCTGCTGGGATTTGTTCCCTGGTTTTGGATCAAGGGGACAACAGGGAGATGCTTGGGGTGGGGGGAGCATGCGGGTGAGGCAGGGCTCCCAGGAAAGGGCCCCACCGGGCAGGGTCTCCCCACAGCCAGGGCGAAAGGGGGCAACGCTACAGTGGGGGAGCATGCAGGTAGGGGGGGCTCCAGGAAAGCACAGAGTAGGGTCGCCCCACAAAAAAGGTGTAGAGGGGCCCGGTTTTGGCCAAGCAACTGGCAAAATTTTTATAGACCGAGGGGGGAGGGGGGCCCCACCCGGTTCAGGGTGTGGCGCTGCACGCCAGTGGAGGGCCAGAGCCCCGGGGGCCCCCAGGGGGCCCACGGTATCCTCCATCGGGCCAGGGGAATTTTCCAGGGAGGTGAAACCCCGGGGATAGGTTCCCCGGGAACCGACAGTTTCGTGGGAGCTGTCCTTCTGGCCACTCTATCGAGAGTTTCGGGGGGGGGGGGGGGCCCTTAGCGGTGACGACAGCCTAAAGCTCTCAAGGGGCAGGGGCACAGCCACCCTTTGGGCTCAACACGCGTGGGGGGTCTGGGACCAAAAACGGCTTTACCCCGTGACGGGCCGACCGGCACCGAGGCATTTTCCCAGGGGGCCGCGGTTGGGTACCCTATCCGTTCAGGCTTTTGTTTCGGGTTGCGATGAATTCCGATGGCGGGCACCTAGGGGTACCAAACCAAAAGGAAAGGCTGGCCCCGCATTTTTTACTGGCCAAAGTGGGGGCTGATTGCGCCTACTGCGTTCGTGCGACACCTTAGAGGGTGGGTAAAGCGGGGCCGAGGCCCCAAAACCCCACTGGGGACCCCGCCTATCAAACGGCCTTTTAGGGGGGTGGCTTGGATTTAATTGGACCACGTCCATTCCCCGAGCTCCGGAAACGTTCATGACGGGAGTAGACTTGCCACTTGTACCCGGAAGCGGGACCTTGTCGTCCATTCGGGGCCGACAAGGGGGGCCACCCCTTACTGGAATTTTTCCGAGTGGGCTTTCCCCAGGAAATCTCACTGACCGGGTCCCCATTCAGTTTGCAGTTTAAAGGGCCTTGTGAAGGCAGGTGCAACATCTGGTGGGCCCCCCCAAAACCCCCCACGATAATGGCCGGTAAAGGGGTTTAATGCACCCGAAGCAATGCTTAAATGTTGGGCGACACCCCCGGGCGGACTGGGACGGTACCTCCCCCACCTACATTCCCCGAGGGGCGACGTGAAAGGGCCCCTGGGTTGGGTTTAAGGGGGGCCGGGAAGGAGACTTTCAACCCCGTGGGTTTGGTCATTGATTTTGTTGTGCCCTTTCCGGGCAAAAAAGCAGGCCTTGACCACAGGGGGAGTGCCCAGAATATGCAACGGGGCCCGGCCACCAGAAGCAGTGGTAAAACCAGAATGCTTGTGAAGGCCTCCCGGGGGGTCAGAAAGTGTTCCCGGTCCCGTACCACAGGACAAGTTTAGGGCAGCCGGGGGGAAGGGCCCCTAAAGGGCACAACAACTCAAAAGCAGTCACGTACCGTCACCCTGGACCACGACCGGGGAAGGGGGAAGGCCCCTTCCCCTGAAAAAATAGAAGGCCCTTTT
This sequence comes from Phyllomedusa bahiana, assembly GCA_025379985.1. NCBI lineage: Eukaryota > Metazoa > Chordata > Amphibia > Anura > Hylidae > Phyllomedusa > Phyllomedusa bahiana. The sequence continues at coordinate 40,869 of JAODAL010013927.1, forward strand.
TTGCGGGAGGGATGTCCCTTCCCGGTGCAACCTGCCCGAAAAGGGGGAACGGGGAAAATCTTTGGCTGCTTGCCCCGGTCAGGGCAGGGGGGTCCATAGAGGAGTGGGATTTGTTGGGCAGCTCCTGGGGGACCCAAAAGGGCTCACTGTTGGAACCCCACCCCCTTTCCCGGGGGATTGTTCACAACGTTCCTGAAGGGGGAGTCACCGTCCATCAGGGGCACCGGGGGTCACCCCCCCAAACCGGCTTCACATATCGGACTCCCCGAAGTGCAGCATAATGGTGAGGAGATTGAGATATGGCGAAGCTGGGGGGGCATCCTGGCTTTTTCCAACAGTGCCCCGGGTGCCCCCCCCGTAGTCCTCGCCCCCAAGAAGGTCGACCACCCGGTTCTGCGTGGACACAGGAGGTCAACGCTTCACGGTCACCGAAGTACCAATGCCCCGCATCATGACCTGCCGATCAGTTTGGGCCGGGGGCCCAAATCCTGACCATCATGGATCGAGGGGGATATTGCAGATCCCCTGACCCCTAGGGGAAGGGGAAAGCCCCCTTAAAACACCCCCATTCGGACTGTACGAGTCCACCGTCATGCCGTTCGGCATAAGAACCCCCCCTTTTTACGGTGGCAACCGCTGCTTAAGGGCTTGAAGGGTACGTGGTGGTACCCGGGTGACTTAGCCTTTTTAGTCCACCTGGGGGGAACCCTCGAGCACCGACGCAGTGCCGACGAGTCCACCAGGCAGGGGTTGACCATCAACCGGGGAAAAGTGCCAGCGGGCAGAGTAGGTCCCCCACCTGGGGCACCCGGGTAGGTGGGGGAACCTTAAGCCAGAGCCCCAAAATGGGTGCATCCCTCCTGGCCCCCCCCGGGCCAAGAAGCAGGTGATGTCCTTCTTTGGGGGCCCTGGGTACTATAGGAGGTTTTTTCCACCTATAGTAGCCGGAAAGCCCCCGACAACCTCACCGAAGAGGGTTTCCCTCCGCAGTCATTGGGGCAAAGATGCGGGCAGCCTTCCCCCCTCAAGGCCGCCTTCCAGCTCCCCCAGACTCAAACCCCCCGACTTTACCCGCAGTTTTAAATACAAAAACCGAACCCCGGATTTGGCCTCGGTGCAGGCTCACCCGTGGCCCAACGGGGCGAACATCCCGTTATTACCTAGCCCGGGAAACTTCGCCCAGGGAAGTGGCCTATTCCACCCTGGAAAAAGAATGCCTGGCGATTTTGTGGGGCCCCGCAGCGGCTGCACCCTATCTATCGGGCGTCTTTACATTTGGGGACCCACCCCAACCCTCTGACTGGTACCACGGTCTCCGGAACCAATGGGAGGTTGCTACGCTGGAGGGCCTGGCGCTCCACAGTACAACTTCGCCTTCGCCACCGGAAGGGGCCCAGACCCCGGCAACGCGATGGGGTGTCCCCCACGGGAGAAGGGGGAGGTGGGCGGTGGGAGCACCAAGGTGGTGGGCCCCCTAGCGCCCTCAAAAGGGGGGGGGGTGTTTAGGAAAATTCCCTGGCTTTATCCCCAATCTGTATCAGTCAGATATCACAGCTGCCCCCCCGCCCAGGACACTCAAATTTTCACATAATCAACCCCTTGTAAATGCCTTTTTGGTGGGGTGTCGAAAAGCAGGACACGGTACCCCCAAAAAACTCTCCTTTCCCCTTTAAATTTCATGAACAAATTGCCTCCAAACCCCCCAACTTCAAAGGGTTCAATCAATCCAACCCAGTCGGGGGTCTCCCCATATTTCTATCGATTTTAGGCACCAGCTCATAATGGTGCATGGCGGTTCATATTTTAAAATATGGAACTCCCCCACGCACAGCCCCATTTTTAGATTTTCCCGGGCGCAGGGGGTGAGATACCAAACCCCGGACCTACGGGGCCCCTAAATAGGGGTGTCTGATATCCCGGCACCGTTAGCCCAGCCGGTTCTGATGGTGCCACCGGCTCTTTTTTGTGCCAAAGGCCCCGCCCATTTTAAAATCCATTTTTGTGTTTGATCAGAAAGCATGACCTGATGGGAGGAGGGGTTTTTAGACCCTCCCAGGGTTTTTGGGGGCGGGAAAGGGGGGTCCCTGTAGGCCGTCCCCTCACAGATAAGCAGACCCTTTTGGGGGTCTGCGTTTATCCCCTGGAGGGGGGTACCTGCAGCTTTTTAGGAGCATCCACCCACAAAGCCAGGCCACATATGCCCCCCCCTGTGGGGCCGCAAACCCAAAGGAAATTGACCCATTTTAAAATGCCTTTTGTCTTAACCCCTAATTGTATGTGCACCTCTGACTTTTACCTTATATATTATCATTCTTACATATTCCTTTATGTCCCCAAAGGCTAATTAAATCATAAACTTTAATCGAGTTGGTCTGTCTTATATCGGCCTCAAACCCCCTAGTACTCGGTTCATAATATATACTACCCCAGGGGGGTTCCTGACCCTGTAATAAGTCGGTAACGGGGCCGTTTATAACCAAACAAAAGCTGGTGGCAGCATTTGTTTGTCTCCCCGGCCGGGTTGTTTGGCAGGGGGTTAACATGGAACAGTACTGGGGACCTTGCGACCCCAGAAGGGGGGGCAACTCGAGAACACCCCAATCAGGGCCCTCTCCCTCAAGTGCGTCGGGGGTTGGGCCCTTTTTTGTCCAAAGCACTTTTTAAAAAAAAAAAAATAAAAAGGATTTATTGTGTAAAACAATATTTATGCATCGCTGTCTTCTGAGAGCCACAACTTTTTTAATTTTCCGTATACAGAGCTGTGTAAGGATGTTTTTTTTTTGCGGGATGAAATGATGTTTTAATTGGTACAGCTTTGGCATTTGATCGATTTTTGATCGCTTTTTATTCCATTTGTTGTGCTGCGGGATGAACAAAAATCGCAATTCTGTGACTTTTTTTTTAACGACGTTCACCGCATGGGTTAATTAACATGACAGATTTATAGGGTGGGTCGTTATGCACGCGGCAATACCAAAATGGGTACTTTATTTATTTTTTATCTTTTTGGGGGTGATTGGCGTTCGTAGAGGAGTAAGGGGCGATGTACGTGTTTTTTATTTTATTTTTTGTGTTTGTGTTTTACTTTTTAACTTTTTAACTTTTTTTTTTAACTTTTCCCCAGTGGGGATCTTTAACAGCAGTCGTCAGATTGCTGTTACCATGGTAGACCTGTACACAGCGATACTGTGTATACAGGTCGCCATGGTAACTGTCAATCACCATACCCACAATGCATTGTGGGTATGGTGACATCACCAGACTACCCGGATGCATTCAGACAGCATCCTGGGAGCCTGGTAAGCGGACCAGTAGCGTGCAGAGCGACATTACTGCACCGATTATAGGCAGGGGGAGCTCACTCCTCTTGCCTGCGGCTTTATTATCGCAGGCGTTAATCACCCGTGGCCGGAGCTCACTCCGGCCGGGGGTGATGCGGCATGAAGCTAGCGGTAATTTACCGTTGGTTCCATGTCGCGATCGTGCGCTTCTTGCCCACAAGCCCGCACGATCGCCAGGACGTATGCATACGTCCATTTGCGGGAAGTCACTTCCTGCTAGGGCGTATGCATACGTCCAATGTCGGGATGAGGTTAAAGGGGTTGTCCCACTACAAAGATTACTTTTTACGTCAAAGATCTTGCAAAAACAAGTCACTTTGCAATATGTGTCCATTAGCAGTATCCTACCTATTCCTAGATATCACCTCTTGTATGGGCTGCATTAGCCCCTGAGGTTGCTATAGCTACAGACCTGTTTGATCTGTCCTGATAGGCTGTCAGCACTGGTTGCTATAGCTACAGACCTGGCTTCTACTGCAGCATAGTGGAATCCGATAAACACGCCACTGAATTCAAAGTGAAACCAAGAAAACAGGACTGAGGTAAGATGAATATATGTAGTGAGACAACCCCTTTAAAGGCAGAATTAAAAATTGCATCTTGACCTACAAAAACAAGTCCTCACATAACTATGAAGATGGAAATCAAAAAGTTATGGCTCGGAAAGCGGGGAGGAAAAAACGAACACGTAAAAAAAAAAAAAATTGCTGCAGTGAAAAGTGGTGGATAATAGTGTAAATCGGAGAACTCTTACAACCGTACTGTATAGCCTCCATCCAGTACTGATAATGAAATTATGTTTCTGATAACTATCAAGCGTCATGGTAAGCTGCAAATTGATATTGTTTTGATTCAACATTCTCTAATATTGTGCTGTACAGTATGTCTGCTATGTATAAAACTGTAATATTTTATAATCTTTCCATGGACAAAAATAAAAAAAAATTAGAACCTAAAAAAATGACAGTTTGAAAACATGAAACAATAATAAGTAACAATAAAGATAATACGGATAGTAAAAACCTACACATATTACATATTTAAAGGATGGTAAGTTAAAAGTAATAAAGTAAAAAATAATATGCAAAACAAGTGAAATTCTCATGTTTATAATACATATCTACATTCTGCCTATGTCATAGTACCCATTCAGCATATCAAAACATTATATGACATTAAAGTGGCTAAGATCACTACAAATTACTTCATCATCTGCTTTTAATGTCATCCTGGTGACAGCTTTATGACTCTGAGACTGGAAGATTTGCTCCTAGGTCAAATCCTCTGCAGAAAGTTAAGTGCGAGGGGGTGATCAAGGGTCTTAATGCTTTTAGCTGGAAAAATGCATCAAAAATCTGGCAGCTGCTGTATTTTGTCCATAATCTAGACATAGATAAAACACAGTTATAAATATATCAAGAATATTTCTTTTTTTTCTTTTTTTATTACAAAAAGATGGTAACATTTTGTCCTCTGACTATTTAGCAATTGCTGTGATTTTTTTTGTAAATTGTAACCAAAAACTAGATTCTGTCATTGGAAAATTATTTTATTATTTATTATTATTTATTAATTATTTTGGTTACAACGTTTTCATGTATTCACTGGAGAGATTATAGGAAATGTAATTTAAAGCAAAAGTAGGTACTTAAAGGAGTTGTCTCATTACAAGCTTTCAGCCTAAGTCAGTGAGCCTGGCAGATGAATTGAGGGGCGTGCTTCTTGGTCTGCCTCTTCTGCTCCCTCTTCCCCTCTCCCCTCAGCACACAGGCAGCTCTCCTCTGTAACTTCTATACAGCAAGGGGGAGGGGGTTTGCTGCCAGAGTTAACCCTGTGTGTGCCTGCCTAGGTCTGTTGCAGGAGAGGGCTGATCTATGAGTGTAGAGAGGTCTGTGAAGCATTGATTGTTAATAGCAGAGCAGAGGGGATGCAAGTGTTCCTATACCCCCTGCTTAGCTTACATATCTCCACATCTCCAGCAACAACAAACCCTATCAGAACAGACACAGGGCAGCTGGGAAGTGTTACTATACTCAGGATGTGTCACTAGTACAGCACAGCATGAACCATTCACATGCCTAATCTGTTCTATTAGTATAGTGACAGATCCACAGACACATCATGATTATAGTAACACACAGGGTCACTGCTGTCACATCTATTGATCAGCCTAATCTCTGCTTTCCTCAATCTGTGTAGAGAGCAGGAGGAAGCAGGCACACTCAGGGTTAATCCAGGCAGCACGGGCACAGAAGCCAGAGACCTCCCCCTCTCTCCACTACAGAAGCATTCTGTGTGGGAGGGGCTCTCTGCTCAGACCTTTATTCTGAAGGTGATGAGTCATACAGACCTGACAGCCAGTGAGATAAGGATCAACAGGTCGGCTGCTATAGAGATTTGAGAAGCGGATGTAGTACTACTAACAGGGCTAGCTCAAAATCAGTAGGACATTTGTAATGAACATATATTGCAAAGCTGCTTGTTTTTTAAAGATCTTTAATTAAAACCCAATCATTGTAGCGAGACAACCCCTTTAAAGAGGAACTGTGACAGCTCCTGACATATCTGTTTTAGTAAATATTAAGAGGGACAGGATGAAAACTGTCTAGGTATAAGACCTTCTTTGTTGTCCATAGCAACCAAACAGAGCTCCCCTTTCATTTCATATCGAGCTCTGAAAAAATGAAAGGGGAGCTCTGTTTGGTTGCTATGGGCAACAAGAAAGTTTTAGACCTAGACAGTTTTCATACATGTGGCCCTAAATGTTGTCTGTGAAATAACAATTGTTGAGCATCTTTCATTTTATATCTTTGTTCCGGGCTTTCCCTGTTATTCCTCCTAGAAATGCATTACCAATCTGTTAGCAGGTGCACTCCCCCTACACACAATTGGTCACAATTATATGACAGATTCAGTAATGTATTTCTAGAAGAAATAACAGAGTTACAGCACAACATAGAGTTATAATAGAAGATTTTCCAGATTTTTTATTTCATAAGGAACACAAAGATTTACTAAAATAGACAAGTCAGGATGTGTAATGTCTTTGACATGTTTTTTAAAGTTGCCTTTTAAGATTTTTTTGATGATGAGCTTTTATAATATGTCCACTAGATTGTGGGGAGGTTTGACAGAACACTATGAATCATGGATATACAGTATCTCACAAAAGTGAGTGCACCCCTCACATTTTTGTAAATATTGTATTACAACTTTTCATGGTTCAACACTTTGATAAAATGTAAAGTAGTCAGTATACAACTTGTATAGTAGTGTAAATTTGTTGTGCTCTCAAAATAACTAAGCAAAAAAGAAAAGTTGTTTGGTAAATGCTCACCGGTAGATTGTGTCCATACGTACCTGTAATTCGTGCTGATCCCTTCAACACACGGTGCGACTCGAAGATGGATATCCGGCTGTAGATTCCAATGCCAATAGTAAAGGATAGAAAAAAACTCCAGCACTCGTGATCGGGGTATATAGTAAATAATGAAAAATGCACTTTATTGGAAGCAATAAAATAATGAAATAAAATCACATGATGCTGTAACGTTTACGCATTTCAAAATAACTAAACACACAGCCATCAATGTCTAAAGCACTTGCAACAAAATTGAGTACACCCATAAGTGAAAATGGACAAAATGTACCCAAAGTGTTACCCAAAGCACCATTATTTTCCAGCATTGCCTTAACTTTCTTGGGCATGGAGTTCACTAGAGCTTCACAGGTTGCATCCACTGCAATCCTTTTCCCTCTCCTTTTAAATAAATTCACAATGCGGGTGGATTTTTTAGAAACCTTGAAATCCCCCACCTTACATTTGAGGGTGCCCCAAGATGCTAAATAGGGTTTAGGTCTGGAGACATGCTTGGCAAAGTCAGAACCTTAACCTCATTTTCTTTAGCAAGGCAGTGGTCGTCTTGGAGATGTGTTTGGGGTTGTTATGTTGAAATACTGTCCTGCAGCCCAATTTCTGAAGGGAGAGGATCATGTCACAGCATGTCACCGTCCATGTTGGCATTCATGGTTCCCTCAATGAACTGTAGCTCCCTACAGCAAGCAGCACTCATGCAGCAACAAATCATGACAATCCTACCACCATGCTTGACTATAGGCAGGACACACTTGTCTTTGTACTCCTCACCGGGTTGCCGCCACACACGCTTGACACCATCTGAATCAAATAATTTTATCTTGGTCTCATCGGACCACAGAACATGGTTCCAGTAATCCACATCCTTAGTCTGCTTGTCTCTAGCAAACTGTTTGCAGACTTTCTTGTGCATCCTCTTTAGAAAAGGATTCCTTCTGGGACAACAACCATGGAGACCAATTTGATGCAGTGTGCGGCTTATGGTCTGAGCACTTACAGGCTGACCTCTCACCCCTTTAACCTCTTCAGCAATGCAGGTAGCACTCATACATCTATTTTGAAGAGAAAATCCCTGGCTCTGACGCTAAGCATGTGCCCTCAACTTCTTTGGTCGACCATGACAAGGACTGTTCTGAGTGTAACCGGTCTTCTAAAACCACTGTATTTTCCTGGCCACCGTACTGCAGCTCAGTTTCAGGGTGTTGGCAATCTTGTTATAGCCTAGGCCATCATTATGTAGAGCAATAATTCGTTTTTCAGATCATCAGTAAATTCTTTGTCACAAAGTGCCATATTGAACTTCCAGTGACCAGTATGTGAGAGTATGAGAGCGATAACACCAAATTTATCACACCCACTTCCCCTTCACATGTGATACCATGTAACACTAACAAGTTACATTACATTGGGGAGGGAAAATGGCAAATTGGGCACAATTTATCCATTTTCACTAAGGAGTGTACTCACTTTTGTTGCCAGTGGTTAAGACATTGATGACTGTGTGTTGACCGGCACACCGAATTTACACTATTATACAAGCAGTACACTGACTACTTTACAATCTATTAAGGTGTCATATCTTCAGTGTTGTCCCATGAAAACATTTCAAAATATTTATAGAAATGTGAGGGGGGTACTCATTTTTGGGAGATACTGTTACTGTAGGCATAGTAGCTAGCACAGGTGCGATAGAGACCATAAGCTGAGGGAGCACACTCCGGTAAAAGAACCTTTTTGTGAGAAAACTATTTGGTAGTTTTCTATTATCTATGAATGACAGAAAATCTTTTTCACAATGCTACTATTCATTTATTGATTGGAAATGTTTATTCTGCTTTTTGTATTACTGCCATTTATTTTCTTGTGAAGTAGGAGGTGGCCATATATGTGCACTATGTGGGGTTTGTTGTTACAATGATATAACTTTTCTGCTTTGATGTTCCCTTATAATTAAAGACCTGCTTGTAAATGGTTGCTTAGAAATGGTGAAAGGAGTGATTGGCATATCAGCTCTGCTATTCCTAGCTGAGGATGTTAGAGGGCCATTAGTAATGGAGGCTTCTAAGCAGCAGTACACAAGGCTACAGAGCTCTAAAGGGTTAAAGTTTGTCAATAAAAAAGGTAAACAAGCTGCCATGCTGATGATAAGACACAGCAGAGAGTGAAGTCACCACTTCAGCCACTGAGAGAGGTGTTCAATAATTTAGGGTAGCTTGTATTCAAATCAGGAGATAAAATCTCCTCTAACTCTGAAAGTAAGCAAAATCAGAATAGCAATGTATTTGGTTATACTCTCTAACTAACTTTGCCTACATGTTTAAAGCTAATCAATAAAATAGGAATTTGCCTTTAAGACTAACATATTAACATTAGAGTTATTAAAAAAGTGATCAAGGAACTTAATAGTGATTTTTTAAAATACTTTTATTGGAAACATTCCTTTTAGCAGTGGGAGAATAATGATAAGAACTGGCAGGGCTGCAGAATTTTCTCTGCTGTTGTGCTTTTTTTTCACATTCCACCCCACGTAGAATTTTTTTTTGTTTCATTGTACATTACATGGTATAGTTAATTTCAGCATTAAGAATTATATCTTGACCTACAAAAAGCAAGCCATCATATAGCTATGAAGAAAAATCTAAAGGTTATGACTCTTAGAAAGTGGAGAGGAAAAATTTAACATGTAAAAAAAAAAAACTGCTGCATTGGCAAGTGGTTGATAATAGTGTAAATCAGAGAACTCTTACAACCGTGCTGTATAGCCTCCATCCAGTACTGATAATGAAATTATGTTTCTGATAACTATCAATCGTCATAGCAAGCTGGAAAGTGATATTGTTTTGATTCAACATTATCTTATATTGTGCTGTACAGTATGTTTGCTATGTAGATAGTGCCAAATATAAAACTGCAATATTGTGTAATTTTTCCATGGGCAAAAGTAGAAAGAAATTAGAACCTAAAAAATTACAGTTTAAAAACAAGAAACAATATGATACGTTTCAAGGCTTTATTTAAGGGGTTGTCTCTCTACAAGGATTGGTTTTATGGTAAAGATCTTGCAAAAACAAGTCACTTTGCAATATGTGTCCATTAACAGTGTCCTACCTATTCCTAGATATCCCCTCTTGAATTGGCTGCATCAGCTCCTCAGGTCGCTATAGCTACAGACTTGTTTACTCTCTCCTGATAGGCTGCCAGCACTGGTTGCTATAGCTAAAGACCAGGCTTCTACTGCAGCCTAGTGGAAGCCAGTAAACACGCCCCTGAATTCAAAGTGAAAACAAGAAAACAGGACTGAGGTGAGATGAATCAATGTAGTGAGACAACCCCTTTAAGGCAAACATAAGTGTATAGGAAACAAAAGGGGAAGCATTGAAACGAATACCAGGGAAAGTGGATCCTTTGAACCACGGAGGCAGGATTCCACCTGCCGCGGTCAGGGACGTATGGTCTAGGCCAAGTTACAGGAATACTGTCAGCAAGATGTGGAAAGTCCAAAAGGGAAAAGGCCTAGGGGTCACAGATCAGGAAGCTGCAGATGAGGACAGGGAGGCTTGGACCACCACAGGACAGGAGGGACAGCACAAGTACACAAACTCCGCCAGGAGGGACAGCACAGGCACACAAATTCCTCCAGGAGGGACAGCACAGGCACATGAATTCTGACCAGAAGGGACAGCACAGGCACACAAACTCCACCAGGAGGGACAGCACAGCACACGAACTCTGCCAAGAGAGACTGCACAGGAACACGAATTCCGCCAGGAGGAACTGCACAGGTACACGAACTCCACCAGGAGGGACTGCACTGGAACATGAACTGCGCCAGGAGGGACTGCACAGGAACACGAACTCCATGAAGATGGACAGCACAGGAACACAAACTCTGCCAGGAGGTACTGTACAGGAATATGACTCCGAACGCAAGAAATTCCGAGGAACACAACAGAGTAGGAGGTGCCTTTTACAGGAGTCAGCAGAAGAGGAAATGCTGCATCTGGACCAGCCCAGTTGGAGGAGTTAACTGTTGCAGCACTGAACAGCATTAGCAAATTTCAACCTCCAGGTTCGAACACACAGTTGCATGCAGGCAGGAGACAGACAAATTTGCAGATCATGACACAATAATAAGTAACAACAATAAAGGAAATACGAATAGTACAAATGGATAATAAAAACCTTTGGTAGCTTTCTATTATCTATGGCTGACAGAAAATCTTTTTTCACAATGCTACTATTCAACATGAATTAAACTGTTAAAGGACTTAAAGGGGTGTTCTCACCATGCTTTTTTACAGAACCACAAGCAACTTCAGGTTCACACTTCCTGGTTAGGCTGTGCAGCTGTACAGGAGTGATTTGCATATCAACTCTACCATTCCTAGCTGAGCGTGTTAGAGGGACATTAGTAATGGAGGCATTTAAGCAGCAGTGCACAGGGCTACAGAGCTGATAAGACACAGCAAAGAGTGGAATCACCATTTTTACCACTGAGAGAGGTGGTCAATAATCTAGGGAAACTTATGTACACATCAGGAGATAAGATCTCCTCTAACACTGAAAGTAAGCAAAATAAGAACAGCAATTTATTTGGTTATAATCTCTTGGTTATAATTAACACTTTTGACCACATGTTAAAGCTAATCAATGAAATAGGAATACGCCTTTAAGGTTAATATTTTAACATTGGAGTTATTTAAAACAATTATCAAGGAACTGCATAAATAGTGATTTTTTAATATATTGTTATTATTTGAAACATTCCTTTTAGCAGTGGGAGAATAATGATAACTGGCAGGGCTGCAGAATTTCATTTTCTCTGCTGTTGTCCTGTGGATCAATCAGGAGATACAGGCTGTTAATAATATCCTATAGTCTGAACTCTACTGATAAATGACTGGCACTCAGTAACCATATGGAAACCCCTAACAGTCCTGCAGGTTATTATGGTAATGTTCGCATGGGTAATTGTATAATTTACACAGTAAATATTTGATAAGAAAACTATATTTGATGTTTTATTTAATTTTTTTGTATTTCTTTATTATTAGAAATATATTTCTTGGACTTAAAAGATAAATTAAGACCTTCATATTCAATAATATAAAGACAGAAGCTAATAATCCCTTTTCAAATACCCTGCATCTCCAAACCACCACCAGTCCAGTGGTCTCCATCTGGTCTCTGATTACCTGTCTGAAGCGGTTATATGCCAAAAGAGCGTGACTCGAAAACACTGGTGTATTCTCGCCACTGTAATATTTTAAGGCTTTATTTAAACAGAACAAGACAGTAAACTAAAATAAAACAATCCTTGAAACGTATTCCAAGAAGGAAAGTGGATCCTTGGGACCACGGAGGCACATATTTGACCAGCCATGGTCAGGGACGTAAGGAAGTAGGACAGGACACATAAACTTGGACCACCAGAGGGACTTGGGCACAAACCAGGAGCAACACCTACCAGGAGAGACTACAGAGAAACACGGTACCAACCAGCAGGAACTCCAGAAATCCATGAACCCCAACCAGGAGGAAGTGCAGAGGAACACGGCACAATCACGAGGAACTCCAGAGGAACAAGACACAATCAGGAGAAACTCCTGAGGAACATGGCAATAACTACGAGGAACGCCAGATGAACACAAACACAAACCAGGAGGAACTCCAGAGTAACACGGCACAGACCAGGAGGAACTACAGAAGAACACGAATACAGACCAGCAAGAACCCCAGAAAAACACAAACACTGACGATGAGGAACTCCAGAAGGACACAAACACCAACCAGGCAGAACTCCAGAGGAACACGACACCAACCAGGAGGAATTCCATAAGAACATGGCATGTTCAGCAGGGACTTGGAACACAGCACGACCAGGAGGAACACAACACCAACCAGGAGGAACTCCAGAGACACATGGCATGATCAGCAGAAACTTCAGAGGAACACAGCACGACCAGGAGGAGCTCTAGAGGAACATAGCAACGATAAGGAGCACAACAGACAGTCCTCAGGACTAGGCAAGGGCAAGGCTAGATGGGCTGGGAACAGGAGCCAGGCAGGGAACAGAAACTATGGTCACAGGCACAGGAATCTTCTGATCCCGGAACCAGGGGTCACATATGAACCAGAAGGGCTTATAGTTAGTTAAGCAAACCCTAGCACTACAACAGCAATACTCAGGTGCTAACTGCTTGAAGGAGCTGCCTTTTAAAGCAGTCAGACAGAGATGATCAGCTGCAACTGGGCACATCCTGCAGGAATTAACGACTGCCATGATGAACAGCAGTGAGATCAGAAGCAGATTCCAACCTCCATGATAGAACATAAAGTTGCTGTCAGGCAGGAGGCAGTGGGAATTGCAGATCATGACAATCATACAGTTTCAAAGAGTAATCTTTAGACTCACACAAAATATATTGCACAAGGCTGCAGAGCTCTAAAGAGTGAAAGAGTGAACACTGACCAAAAGTGTTCTTTTGGTCAGTGTTGAGCTGAAATACAGTGGTGGCCAAAAGTATTGGCACCCCTGCAGTTCTGTCAGATAATACTCAGTTTCTTCCTGAAAATGATTGCAATCACAAATTCTTTGGTATTAATATATTCATTTATTCTGCTTGCAATGAAAAAACACAAAAGAGAATGAAACAAAAATCAAATCATTGATCATTTCACACAAAACTTTAAAAATGGGCCGGATAAAAGTATTGGCACCCTCAGCCTAATACTTGGTAGCACAACTTTTAGCCAAAATAACTGCGAATAACCGCTTCTGGTAACCATCAATGAGTTTCTTACAATGCTCTGCTGGAATTTGAGATCATTTTTCTTTGGCAAACTGCTCCAGGTCCCTGAGATTTGAAGGGTGCCTTCTCCAAACTGCCATTTTGAGATCTCTCCACAGGTGTTCTATGAGATTCAGGTCTGGACTCATTGCTGACCACTTTAGAAGTCTCCAGTGCTTTCGCTCAAACCATTTTCTAGTGCTTTTTGAAGTGTGTTTTGGGTCATTGTCCTACTGGAAGGCCCATGACCTCTGAGGGAGACCCAGCATTCTCACACTGCGCCCTACATTATGCTACAAAATTTGTTGGTAGTCTTCAGACTTCATAATGTCATGCACACGGTCAAGCAGTCCAGTGCCAGAGGCAGCAAAGCAACCCCAAAACATCAGGGAACCTCCACCATATTTGACTGTAGGGACCGTGTTCTTTTCTTTGAATGCCTCTTTTTTTTCCCTGTAAACTCTATGTTGATACCTTTTCCCAAAAAGCTCTACTTTTTTCTCATCTGACCAGAGAACATTCTTCCAAAACGTTTTCGGCTTTCTCAGGTAAGTTTTGACAAACTCCAGCCTGGCTTTTTTATGTCTCGGGGAAAGAAGTGGGGTCTTCCTGGGTATCCTACCATACAGTTCCTTTTCATTCAGACGCCGACGGATAGTACGGGTTGACACTGTTGTTCCCTCGGACTGCAGGGCAGCTTGAACTTGTTTGGATGTTAGTCGAGGTTCTTTATCCACCATCCGCACAATCTTGCGTTGAAATCTCTCGTCAATTTTTCTTTTCTGTCCACATCTAGGGAGGTTAGCCACAGTGCCATGGGTTTACACTTCTTGATGACACTGCACACAGTAGACACAGGAACATTCAGGTCTTTGGAGATGGACTTGTAGCCTTGAGATTGCTCATGCTTCCTCACAATTTGGATTCTCAAGTCCTCAGACAGTTCTTTGGTCTTCTTTCTTTTCTCCATGCTCAATGTGGTCACACAAGGACACAGGACAGAGGTTGAGTCAACATTAATCCATGTGAACTGACTGCAAGTGTGATTTAGTTATTGCCAACACCTGTTAGGGGCCACAGGTAAGTTACAGGTGATGTTAATCACAGAAATTAGAGAAGCATCACATGATTTTTCTAACAGTGCCAATACTTTTGTCCACCCCCTTTTTTATGTTTGGTGTGGAATTATATCCAAATTGGCTTTATTACAATTCTTTTTGTGGTTTTCCATTGAAGACAAATTAAATGAAGATAATAATACCAAAGAATTTGTGATTGCAATCATTTTCAGGAAGAAACTGAGTATTATCTGACAGAATTGCATGGGTGCCAATACTTTTGGCAAGCACTGTATGTTAATATACTTTTTTTGCTCTGTGAAATAGCACTGTTCCTTACAGAGGTATTGTGTGATGTACTTTCCGAACATAGGATCTTATAGGGGATATGTACCACTGTATGACTTTAAGGGTGTGTCAGTGGACCACACTAGAAAATCATTATGTATACATTTGATGTACATTGCAAATGCAATGTAATTTGACCCTAAGCAGCAAAAAATCAGTAGGTCGGTAATAATAATGTAAAGCCTTTTCTTCTAAGTACAAAATGAACCATCTAATTTACTATGACAGATTGTCTATATAATTTACAAACATCAAGAACGCCTTCAGTATCTCATTTTATGGCTTCTATAGTGTTCATAATAATTTGGGCTTTGCGCCATGAAAAAATTGAAAGCATTTTACTGAAGTGTATAGGTCTCATGAAAGAGGCAATAACAGTATTGACAACTCAGTGATAAACTTGTGCATTAAACTTTCATTATTATCCTACCCAAATGCTTGTTTTCATCTCTTGGCTTATAAGAGACCTGGTCAGTAGGGATTTTCTCAATAATTTTGCAGTGCTTTTACCTTAATGATTATTGCTCTATTCAGTCACATAGCAGCCCTCATCACCTTGCCTGTAAAACAGTCAATTTTTCAACAATGTTAATTGGTTTATAAGAAATAAATCTGTATTTTCATTGATGCTTGCAGAATAATTGTTTCAAGTGTGTGATTTACTCTTCTTTATCATTTAGTAGATTTTTCTTCCATTAAAAACATGAAGTGTAAAATGAGGTGATTATATGGTGAAGGTGAGTAGAAGGGACTATTAATTAGACATGGCTGCCAAACGGTTTGTTGCAATCAGCAAGGTAAATAGTATTCCCTCCTCATTTAATTTCCCAGTCCTTTATGCTGACTCTGTCTGTAAATTACACACTGTAATCAAGCATTTAATGGATAGTTAGGACATCGTGAAGGTGAATTGTAAGTCAATGAATACTCATGTAAGCAGGAGCTAATGCCTAGCTAGCTATGTTTTTTAATGGATGTGGACATAAGTGAAAGAGCAGGTTAAATTGCTGTTGCGGGAGTTCTACTTCATGAGGATTAAAATGAATACATTTCCTATGCTTGGAAAAATTAAGAATTCTTTTCAAGCTAAAATATGAGTGAGTGCTTATGTGTATATGTTGAATAATTGCTATTATCACATATTTGATATGTGAATTCGAAAAGCTGTGATCCATTCGACACTGGCTTGACTGGGTTATGGCTTAATCACCCACATGCAGGTGAGGAATATGCTGCTAGTAGATCACAGATAGTATAATATTCATATATTGGGAGCAATTTAACTAATATAGTAGTAGGATAGTCAGTATCAGAGTCAAGCATCATTACCAGAAGAACAGTAAAAAAAAGTAACAGGTTAGAGATTGAGAATGAGGCGCAGTCAAGAATCAAGCTGAAATTCAGAGCCAGGGGTGGACCAATAGGTTCTACTGTACATGAAAACTCCAAGTGATGAGGCAGAGGTAACACTCAATAACAAGGCAAAGGTGAGGATCATGGTCAGTTAAGTATCTAACACAGAAAAATAACATCAAAATTGGAACCACAACAGAAATGACCACAAGCCACAAGCAACAGACAACATTAAAATAGGCACCCAAACTTGATGTAATATTCTAGTGTCAAATGCTTTAGCAACTTGATGCCTTTTGCATCCAACAAGAGGATTTTATCCCAAACCAGCAGAACTGTGGTGAAGGATGAAAGTCAGAGCAGCAATAAAAGAAGCATTCAATTTCCTAGCAACTGGATACTTGCAGGGGCCTCAGTTCTTGAACCAGAAAAGGTGAGTACAAGTAACTTTAACCACAATTTCACCATTATTCCACCGTAAACATGTATGCTTGGATGAGCATGCATGTTTTATTACTATTAAGGTGAAATTCCAATGCCAGATCCCTTTAACTCCTTAACGACCGCCCACCGTCTTTAGACGGCTGGCATTTCAGGTCGTTCGTCTGCAGCGACGTCTTTAGACGTCGCTGCAGACATCGGAATTTGCGGCGCCCGGCGCCGCAGCTGCGCTGGGATCGCGGCTGTACTACACAGCCCCGATCCCAGAGCATGTCCTGCAGGCATCGGGAAGCGGCGGAAACCTCCGCAACCCGATGCTTTAACCCTTTGATTGCGGCGGTGCGTTACCGCAGCGCAATCAAAGGGATCCCCTGCTCTGTCGGGTGATCGGAACACCCGGTCACCCGACAGAGCCCAGAGACCGGCTGCACAGTCAGCTCTGGGGACCTAGAGTAGCCCCAGAGCTGTCTGTATATGAAGCCAGTGATTAGGACGCACTGTGTGCTGTCCTAGTCACTGCCTGTGTCAAACTGACACTGATTAGCATGTACTAGCATATATGAAATATGCTAATACATAAGAAAGTGTAAAAAAAAAAAAAAATTGTAAAACAGTTCTCCCTTCATGGGAGTAAAAAAAAGTACAAATAAATCCCATAAAAAGTGTTAAAAAAAAGAATAAAAAAAATAAATAAATATTTAATAAAAAATAATTGTGCATAAATCACACACACAAAAACACCTACACATATTTGGTATCCACACGACCGTAATAACCTGTAGAATTAATCTAACAAGTTATTAGGTGTGAAATGTGTATGGTGTAAAAAATAAAAAAAAAAATTAAAAAAATACTGCAATTATTTATAAGTGAACTTAAACTATTCCCCCATAAAGTAGAACTTGTCTTGAATAAAACGAGGCCTCATCCAACTGCGTCATTGAAAAAATAAAAAAAGTTATAAGTGTTGAAACGCAAGGAGGCAAAAACGAAAAAAATGTTCTGGTCATTAACTACTTTTCATGCGTTCGGCTTAAGGGGTTAAGAGCAACTTATTCCTTGTGGGAAACCATATTGAGTATAAGTCCATTGCAGATTACAGATTGTTAACCTATGTTCCCACCATTTTCCAAGTTTTATAAAATGAATGTGGAGATTGTATGTATTCTAGAGCACGGGTAAAAAAGCGTTGGTGATACTACAAGCATACACAAAAGTTTTCATTAAGTGAAAGAATTAATTGTTCTTTTTGTATTATGATCACTTAGGCTAAACAAATATGACTAACAGGGTTGTGAATATTTTTTTCTAGAAAACTTAAGTAAAAAGCAGTGAGATTTTTCACAAACTATGTAACCAAAATCCAGCACATAGCAGACGTATCAAAACAAAATCTAAAGTCTTTATTAATTCAATGTCATAAAATGCATATGTTGCAAAAAATACAAAACTCAAAAAACACAAATTGAAAATATTGTCCAACACTGTCCTCCCAAATCGCAGCTGTTGCTTAGGCTGTTGCCTACAGGTTTCGGAACTACTCTTTGGTTATTATTTGTACCGGCAACATATGGATTTTATCTCATTGCATTGATAAAGACTTTAGATTTTATTTTTATACATCTTCTACATGTTGGATTTTGTTCACATACTCTTTTTGGTTGCCTCACTCGCAACTTTATTTCCGTGCACCTGCAGTTAAAAACTTTCATATAAAACTTTATTTTAAAGAACAGGCCAACACTTTTTACAGACACATTATTATAGACAGATAATTTTGTTTACACTCTTTTTTTTGCAAATGTTCTATTAATTTATAGACAGTTAGTGTAATAGGGGCATAAATAGGGATATAGTACCCACTGTGACAGGGTGTTCAGTACAATGGGATACACTAATTTCTCTCCTTTTCTCTGGTACCACTATCTCTCTGTTCCTTATGAACAGTACAATAGACCTGGTGATGCACCACACTTGTTAATGATAAAACATAACCAGTTTATTAATACGCTTACAGTACTTAGGCGATACAACATACAATGATATAAAGTAAGTTAACTTCAATACATGTGTCTATATCGTTACAATACCAACCCAAGTATTTCCACACACATATATCTACATGCACGCTATTCTCACCTGACTAACTCAACTAACCATGTACCTTGAACAGAGGGAACCAGGTAGAAGTAAGGGGTTAATACAGAGGTAAGGGTGAGAAGGATTGGAAGGACAGTGAAAGCAGAATCAGTTAAAGAGTTAAGACAGAGGAGAGGAAAGTGGATACTCAGCCAGAGGAAGTTGCTGGTCTAGGTGAGGCAGGTCTTCTGTAGGGGAGTGGAGGAGGACTGGACTTCAGCTGCTCAGGGTTGTGGGGGAAGACCTCTTTGCTGGTGTTGGTGAGCAGACTTTCCTGATGGGGTCTGGTGTCTTCCTCCCATGTCTCTCAGAGTACTGGTTTATATATCCCTGGTTTGTATCCCCCAACTAATATGTATATCCCTGGCTACCTGGCCACCTGGTTTCCATCCAATGTTCCCTCAGGCTAAAGGAGACAAAGGAACAAACCATCTCCTGTACCAGCAGAATGGGACAATTGGTTTTTTGCCAGCTATAAATTCCAGGACAAGCATATTCTGGCCACAGGGAAATGCCAGTGTTGGTCCAGGCAAGCCACAATCTAAACAGGAATGTCAACATGTGCGCACCCTTACATAAAATTCCATTTATCTTTGATATGTATACACACATCTATCTATCTATCTATCTATCTATCTATCTATCTATCCACGTAGGTATGTACATAGACACTTCCCCTTTACAGTTAACAAACATGTTACTGGAAGCACAGGTTGGGAGTCACCAATGTAACTGTGATCACAACATAATGGGCAACATGTATGAAGGGGGCTGTGGCAGAGATCTGGCATCTTTTCAGCCCGATAACAGGCGCAGCTCCGTTCATACATGTTTAAATCGTCCGCCATTCTCGGGGCGCAGTACATAGCGCCTGCAGCACTGTGTAATGCGCCAGATCTCAGGGGGCACGCGGGAGGCGGGGTGCACTAGAACCGACATATCTAGGCGCATTACTGCTGGAACAGGTATACCACCTTTAAAGTGGTGTACGTGAGCCAGAACGTTGTACCTAGCGGTAGAATGCGCCTGATTTATAACTAGCTGTAGAGCGGGTTTATAAATCAGGCACATTCTAGACTAATATTATGCGAATGAAATTTGGCGTTAACACAACAAATTTTATGCATGTCGTCCAATGTGTTTTTATCAATCCTTTGGTAAGATATTTAGTAGAGAAGCTAAAAAAAAATAATCAATAAATACTCAATAAAGGCCAAAACGTTGACTTAATGGGACAATGTCTATAAAAAAATAAAAGTATACAAATTAAATGTGACTTTTTTTAAACCATTCTTAATGGATCTTGTAAATGATATGAGAAAAAGCACATTAAAAATAGGAGAAAACATTGAGAAAATGTCATTAAATAAAATTGTGATGATTAGAAAAAAGTTTTTAAATTACTTAAGGAAGAGAATAGTCATGGGACATTAAAGAATTATAAAAATGAAACTAGGCTACATAAAAAACTAGTAAAGACAGTAAAGATTAAAACAGAATAATTGGCAATAAATAAATAAATAAATAAATAAATAATCTTAATCTACATAAACGAAAAGATTCACAATTGTGTAAACAAAAAACTTAATATATATATGTAATGTCCCGGTACTGCTCGTTCCTTTCCCTTTAATAGTCCTTGCAGGCTGTAGTAATAATGGACATTTACATACGAAATAGCTCCCCATCTCTTTATAAAAGCCAGCACACATATATATGGAGTTTGCAAACCATGGCCATCTTGTGGATGCTTTAGAAAACGACATTTCCCATAGATTCCTGTTTTTGTCGGCTCATTACGATTGTGTCTTAAATGTACAGGAATGTCTGTTAGAATCAGGTGACCTCCAGAACCAATCAGCTCTCCTGTTTGGGCCTGGAGGAAAAGTTCAGTTACAACCGTTGGCTTGGTACAGGAAAGTGTGCTCTTAGCACAGGGGCTGAATACAACTCAGTGCGGTAGCTGAAAAATATACCATTTCCTCCAGCATTACCAAGAGAAGTCTTAGCCTCTTATGCTGTACTACTGAATACTTCTTTTCCTACAATCAAGTACTTTCGCAGAGAGCATTTTCCTCTGAATCTCCAGTCTGCTACTACCAAATACTACAGACCTGTTCATCTATATGCCTGGGATCAATACACAGTTCTCAAGTAAGTCTGTGGGAGACGCATTTAAGAAAGAGCCCATAGCTGGACTGTTGAAACTTGAGGGTCTCCCGTCACAGTCCCCTGCTTCTGTATTTATGTGTACCCAGTCATTGAGGCACAGCCCCCTGAATCCAGGTCATCATTAGCATCATATATAGTAAACTACCCAAGTACCTACAAGTTAGCAAAAGAGACTGTTATCTAACTACTCCATCACCAGATTACTTGGATATCTCCTATAGCACCCACTGTATTATTTGTGAAGTTCACTATTATCATCATAACTGTACATTTGTATTACCTTGTCCTGCTAAGTAAAGGAGCAACAACTATCCCCGAAGCTTGGTTGTCTGTCATCATTGTCAGGTGCCACATGGGGCAGGTAGTTGGGGACATTCGAAGGTTTCTCTGGACATCCGGGACCAGGGTCATTCTACCGGCCATACTGTGTATCCTACCCATGATATATATATATATATATATATATATATATATATATATATATATATATATATATATATATATATATATATATATATATATATACCTGACCCCAACACCATCGGTATCCCGGTTGTTACATATAGGTTTGTCCTATCTAATAAATCATACGGATCAAGCACACACAGGTGTATTGCAAGTGTAAACATGTTGCTAAATATAGCTTAGTTGATTATATAGACAACTTCTCAGTCTCATTGGAGCTGTACGATAGTAAATAACTTCAAACAAATACAGGTACTAGTGTATATGTGATTGCATAGATTTTTTTTTTACAGTCTTTCTATGGGTAGTAAACCTCCAGAAAAGCTTTTGATGTCAGGGGCTCAGTATTCTTAGCCTCTGCTGCTGCTGCCCAATCATGCTGGAAATGTCTCTCTCCATAGAATCAGGAGAGCAAGACAAGTCTTGCCTACTTGGTGTTATCTTGAGGACTAGACTGGTAATCTGCCCTACTGGTGTGCCAGGTTGTCTGCAGGCCACCTGGCACAGGCTCACTGCCCATGCTATGATTAAGTAGAACACTGATGGAGAAGATTGTGCAGCTGTATAGTAAATGCTGTATAGTGACCCTATCCTCCCAGCACTCATCTATATAATGCTGGGAGGAAACGGAAAGTAACTGCAGGACACCACTGTGGCCTGGAAAGGTGAATAACTAGAAGATTCTTACTTTAAGATTGAATTCTTCATTGAATCACAGATTGTAAGCATATAGATCGAGTAAACAAAAAAAAAAAAAAAATATAAATTAACAGAACCAATAGCAAATGTAAATAAAAATATAACATAAAATTTAATAAGATCCAGTTATAAAAATGCAAAACAGTAACACAAATATGTCACTCAACCAACCATTTCCTGAAAGGATAAGTGGGTACAACAGGGTTAATCACTGTGTCCTATTAAATCCAACGATGGCAAGAATTCATTTAAAGCAGAACAATAAACTGCAGAAAAAAACAGAGTTGTAGACCAGTAGTTGGTTTGGAAGCAGATTTCTGTCCCTAACAATATCCCTATTGATTACCATCTGCAGGGAACCCTAAAAGGGGTAACTCCAATAAATAGCATAAGATACCCTAAAAGTGCCATCAAAATTCCAATAGACCAAATGTGTTTCCACTGCTTAATATCAGTGGACAGATAAATCAAAAGTATAATAAAAGTATGGATAACAAAAATTGTACAAAAATAACATAAATTAAAGCTCACAGTAATGTATAAACCCTGGGTGAGGATGTATGACCCTACCTTTTATCAGAGTGAACCAGTTTAAATAGCAGCCATCCAAAAGGACCTGCCACATAGACAGGCCTCCAAACTGGAAGTGACCAGGGTATACACCGCCACAAAATCAGCCACAAATATTAAATATAATACACATCTTGAGAGTTTTATATCCCTTAGGGCATATAGTACTAATCAAAAGTAAAATCACAGAAAAATAGGACATCACTTACTAAAAAATACAACTGCAAGATCATACATACAGCTCAATGGCTGGACTAAAGACTGAACGGAGCAGGAGGCAAAACAGGCCCCTGTGCTACATGGGAAAGATATAACAGGTGCAAATAACTAATAAGCAAGAGCTAACACACCTCTCCACTTGGGGAACAACTGAATGAAAAAAAAACTTCACCTTAAATAGGTACTAGTTCACATCAGTATGCAAAAAGACACAGTACAATTAGAAATGGGCGAATTTCTCAAAAAATCGATTCGGTCACTTCGCCGAATTTTCCGACAAAATTTGTTTCGGTCCGAATTACTTCGGGACGAATTGCGTTAAAAAACAGCTGCATTTCCAAGCTGCACAGAGCCTGCAGGGTGCTGTAGTTCCCTGTGTGACTTCATTCGCCGAGGCAAGCCAGGTGTAGAACTGCGTGACACAGCTGTGCCCTACACATGTGGTAGGATGGAGCAGTACTTGTGGAGGCTGAGATGGTGGTGTTGGTGGAGGAGGAGGCGGACATTGGCGCAGGAGCCGCAGTTTGACAACGTGGAGGAAATAGCGGTGTCTCCTGTCAAAGTTGTTGGTATGCCTGGGCAGGAAGCACATTCACCCAGTGGGCTGTAAAAGACATGTACTGGCCCTGACCGTAGTTACAGCTCCAGACGTCCGCGCTGTTGTGCACCTTGGAACAAACCGATAAGCTCAAGGACTGGCCCACTTTCTGTTCTACATATTTATGAAGTGCTGGCACTGCCTTTTCGGAAAAGAAATTACGAAATTGGAACTCTCCATCTCAGCTCGGCACAAGCCATTAGTTCTCTGAATGGTGCAGAGTCCACCATTTGGAAAGGGAGGGACTGCAGTACCAACAACTTGGACAGGAGCACGGTCAGCTTCTGCACCTTAGGATGGTTGGACGCATATTGTTGTCACTTTGCAATCGCCTCGCTGAACGACTGCTGGCGCCATGAGTAGCGAGAAGCAGGAGCATCTGGACCGGGAGATGATGGCAAAGAGAAACAGCTCCCTTTTGCAGAGGTGGTGGAGCCTTGACTGGCTGCAATGGCATGCGTGCCACTGGCCGCTGCTGCGGCGGCAGGATGGACCACCCAAACTGAGCCACGTTTCTCCCCAGGCCACTGATGGTGACGCTGCAATGTGTTGATGCAGGGCCGTGGTGCCAACGTTAGCTCCCTGGCCACGCTTCACTTTCTGCCCACAGATTCTACATATACCCATATTCGGCTCCTCCGGTGTCTTTGCACAGAACTGCCACACCACCAAGTAGCTGATTTTACCGCCAACGCTCCGCACTGAGTGACTACTGCCGCCGCTGCCTCGCTGAGCCCCTGTGCCGCTACTTTCTTGGACCTGCGAAGTGGGTTTTCTACCTCGTGGCCGCTTGGCTCCTGACCTCACACTGCTGCTATCCTGCTGACTCACGGCCACACAACCCACTTGCTGGCTGCGCCGCTGCCTGATGTGCAAGCCGACGCCCTCTTCTCCTGACGATGATGAAGCCCTTGCTTCACCCAGCTCCCAAGTGCGGTCGGCTATATCATCTTCTATTTGTGTTTCATCGTCACTTCTGTCCTCATCACCGGTCTTGGTATGCCGAGGCTGACCCCTCACAACATGACCTCCCATGCCATTCTCCACATCTATACTTTACCGCCTACTGCAAGAAGCAGGGGATATTGGCCCAATTTCTTCGCTGCCAAGTAGCTGCTGATTGCCCTCCTCAAATTGTTCATCCTCGCTATATAGTATCGCTGAGCCCAGACCACATAGTAGATCTCTGGCTGAGGGAATCGGATGGGACAGAGGTGGATTGAGGACAGGTGAGGGCCGCTGACCCGCTCCCGGGTTGTGTCTGACGTTCCCACCGACTCTTGGCTGGGGTTGTCAGATGTCATCTGGGAGGAAGTGGATGACCTAGTCAACCAATCAAGAACCTTTGGGTTGCTAGTCAGCACACGGCCGCTAGATGACAGCGGCAGTTGTGGCCTCACCCAGTGACCCCTGCTGCGACATCCCCTTGCTATTCTGCGACCTGGGCCTGCTCCAGGAATGTTTGTGCCACTGCCACTCGCAGGTGAAGAGCCTGCCACCTCTCTGTTTGACATACTGTTTGTTCTAAAATGTACAGACATTGTTTGATAAAGATATCTGTATATGATAAATACACTCCATGTATTTGACTCCAAATGAACCCAGTAACAAGCTTGAGTAACCCTTGGATATAAATTGGGCTCCACAAATGGGCAGGAAAAATTGACTTGTATGTGCCGTTTAAAAACTCTGTATTTTACTAAATATAAAAGCACAAACAGGCTTAATTAACCTTCGGATATGAATTATGCTACAGAATTTCTTCTGTGGCGATGAAAAAGAAAGTTTCTTTTACTGAGTACAACTGCAGAAAAATACTTAGTTAACCCTTGGATGTAAATTGCGCAAAAGAATTGAGCAACCAAAAACTACAAGCTTTGTAGCTTGTTACAATGGCGTGTATTTTACGCTACACAGCAAGAGAAAAACTTGTAATTAACCTTCAGTTATGAATTATGCTACAGGAAAAATGTCTTTTTTGCCGGTGAAAGAGATGGTTTCTTTAGTCACCACAGCAGCAGAACAACGCTTAATTAACCCCTGGATGTAATTTGCGCCAAAGAATTGAGCAACCAAAAATGAAGTTGTATTTGTATTGTAAAAACGCTGTTTCTTTAAATGAATATAACAGGAACAGGCTTAGATAACCCTTGGATATTCAATGTGCTGTGAGCAGATAGCTTTAAAATGTATATGCAGCTGCACTGGACGCACACTGGACTTCAGATCCCATACCCCACAAAATCAAAAATAGAACTTTTAGAGAAGCAGTCTCTGAGACAAGCTGTGACATCCCCCAAAAATCGCTGGATAAAAATGAGTTCGTTAGTAAGAGCTCTCATAAGCAGCCGCGGCAGCACCTTCCCTAATCAGTACAGTGAGAGCGGTATGAGCTCCCAGAGTCGCGCCCGGACTTATATAGTGCGGTGACGTCACAGAATCCCGCAGGTCTCTGATTGGCTTCATCTCTGCATATGTCATGTAGGCTATGCCCTTCTTCCTCCCAGAGTTCTTTGCCCCATGTAACGCCATGTGCTCGCAGCCATTTTATCAATCAAAAGCACACTCGTTCACCCGAAGTACCCCAAACTTCGACTTCGTTCAGAACCGACGTTTTCCTGAAATTCTAAAGGAATTCCACTTCGTTAGAATCAATTCGCCCATCTCTAAGTATAATACATGGGGAGACAGCACAAATGCAAAAATACGACAACCAATCACATGTCTTCTATGTATGAGGGAAGTGGTTGCTTGTATTATAATTGCATATAGATAAGGCGATACAAAAGGTGCCATTTATACAGATATGTGTGGTATACCATTCTGGTTTACAACCTATAATGCCACTACTATTGGATTCGGCGGGCTGCCCAGCACTTTTTTCAGATGTCCAACACAAAATACTGATACTCTCTGCTCCCCAATATTTAGGGGGGAAAAAATGACATGTTAGAAAAATAAAAAATATGAGATATTAGTTGATACAGTGGCGACTATACACAAGCCCGCAAATCACATCAAGGTTCCTTGTTTCTTGCAAGTTCCTACACTAACCATTTACAGAAAAATCACAGTAAAATGAGACATCATTTACTTAAAAAACACAACTACAAGGCCATACTTGCAGTGCAATGGCTGGACCCAGTAGGAGACAACACCGGCCCTTGTGCTACATGGGAATTATAACAGGCACAGATATTAGCATGTTCATGTATGCTAATGCAGTACAATATAATTCATACTTACTGACACAGGAAGCAGTCAAGCTTCCTATACAGACAGGCCTGAGGCTACTCTAGTTCCCCAGAGCTGACTGTACAGTTATTCCCCATGCCCCATTGGGTCACCGGGAGTCACGAGTGCCCGATGGAGCTGGTGAATGCCCTTTGATTATAATGAAAGGGTTAAGCATAGGGGATCAGAGGTTTTCTCTGCTTTAAGAGACTGCTCTGGGAACATAGCTGTTAATCACAGCTGTGTTCCTAACACAGCTGCACCGCTGGGAGCTGATAAACCCCTCTATCTGCAGCAATGTCTTTTGGCATTGCTGCAGAAGAACGACCTGCAATACCTGCTGACAAAAGACAGTGGGCAGTCATTAAGGGGTAAATACCACAAGGAGCCACACTTTCCAATCTATATATCCACTCAGTCCCCTTCTAAAGGATATGACTAGAGATGGGTGAATTGATTCTAAAGAACTGGAATTCGTTTAGAAATTCAGGAAAACTTCGATTCTGAACCAAGTCGAAGTTTGGGGTGATTCGCGGGAACGAAGTGTGCTTTTGATTGATAAAATGGCTGCGAGCACATGGCGTACATGGGCAAAAGAACTCTGGGAGGAAGAAGGGCATAACCTGCATGACATGTGCAGAGATGAAGCCAATCAGAGACCGGCGGGATTCTGTGACGTCACCGCACTATATAAGTCCGGGCGCCATGCTCGCTCCTCACACTCCTCTCCCTGTACTGTGTAGGGAAGCTGCTCCTGTTGCCACCGCTGCTGCTTATGATATCTCATACTAAAGAACTCACTTTCATACAGCGATTTTTGGGGGGTGTCACAGCTTGTCTCAGAGACTGCTTCTCTTACATTCTAATTCTGATTTTGTGGGGTATTGGAACTGAAGTGCAGTGTGCGTCCAATGCAGCTGCATGTACATTTTAATGCTATCTGCTCTGTTTTTGAGCACATTGAATATCCAAGGGTCATCTAAGCCTGTTCCTGTTGCATTCAGTTAAAGAAACTGCATTTTTACAATCCAAATACCACTTCATTTTTGGTTGCTCATTTATTTTGCGCAATTTAAATCCAGGGGTTAATTAAGCGTTGTTCTGCTGTTGTGGTCACTAAAAGAAACGTTACTTTTCACCGCCAAAGAAGAAATTTTGCCTGTAGCATAAATCATATCCGAAGGTTAATTACAAGTTTTTCTGTTGTTATGTTCCGTAAAATACATGCCGTTTTAACACGCTACAAAGCTGGTAATTGTAGGCAGCATATTTCTTTTGCGCAATTTACATCCAAGGGTAACTAAATATTTTTCTGCAGTTGTATTCATTAAAGTAAACATTCCTTTTCACCGCCAAAGAAGACATTTTGGCTGTAGCATAATTCATATGCGAAGGTTAACTACAAGTTTTTCTGTTGTTGTGTTCCATAAAATACATGCCGGGTTAACACGCTACAAAGCTGGTAATTGTTGGCAGCATATTTCTTTTGCGCAATTTACATCCAAGGGTTAACTAAGTATTTTTCTGCAGTTGTATTCATTAAAATAAACATTCCTTTTCACCGCCAAAGAAGACATTTTGGCTGTAACATAATTCATATGCGAAGGTTAACTACAAGTTTTTCTGTTGTTGTGTTCCATAAAATACATGCCGGTTTAACACGCTACATAGCTGGTAATTGTTGGCAGCATATTTCTTTTGCGCAATTTACATCCAAGGGTTAACTAAGTATTTTTCTGCGTTGTTTAATTAAAAAAAACTTCCTTTCACCGCCAAAAAAAAAAATTTTCCTCTAGAAATTAAAAACCGGGGGTTAAAATTAAAAAAATTTTTCTGTTTTTTTTCCGTAAAATATGCCGTTTTAACACGCTACAAAGCGGGAATTTGTTGCAGCATATTTTTTTTCGCAATTTAATCCAAGGGTTTAACAATATTTTTCTACATTGTAATTATAAAAGAAACTTCTTTTTCCCCCCGCCAAAAAAAGAAATTTGCCTGTACAAAATTATACCCAAAGGGTTATTAAGCTGTTTGTGCTTTTTATATTCATAAAATACACAGGGCGACATGTATAAGCTCGCCACGTCGGGGGCATTTTTTTGCCATTTTTCCCCGGCAAAATTTGCCCTATTTAGTCGGACGGGGCGCGTCATACAACTATGTAAAGTCCGCCACGCCCGCCAGTGTGTGGGGCGCAGTGGGGGATTTGGCCAGTGCGGCGCTCGCCAAAAAAATTGCCGCCCAGATAGTGCCCTACAAACATGTAAATCTGCCGCGCCTCCCAGTGTGGGGGGCCAGTGCGGGTATTGGGCCGTGGGGCGGTGCCTGATTCGCCGCCAGGAGGTGCCTCAAACTGCGAGGAAAAAGTCCCCCGCCAGTTGGGGGGGCCAGTGGGGGATTTAGGCGCAGAAGGATGCGCCCCACATGTTTTCCGACTCAGACGGGGGGAAACACGAGAAATTTTAAAGATGTCCTTTTCCCGCGGGTAAGAATCAAAAAAATCCCTTTTATAAAAGGGTAAAACATTAATCAAAAAAAAAAGTAAAAAAAAACCTAAAAAAAAAAAAAAACATAAAAAAAAACTCTTTTCCCAAAAATTTTCCAAACCCAATATCGGGAATTTGGAAAATTTAAAATTTGGGGGAAATACAGAATTCAAATTCTTAAGCTCTTTCATTGGTACAAAAAACCACCAAATCAGAATAGGAGCACAGTGAACCTTTAAATAGGAAAGTTTGCCAATCAAAATCAAAGGCGGGACATTTAAAAATATAGTAAAAATCAGAAAAAGCTGTTTGGTTGGCTAGCGGGGGTTTGGCTATCTGCCAATCAGAATAGGAGCGACGGGGACCCATTAAACCTAAGAATTGAACCAACAAAATCAAAGCGGGACAGTTCAAAATACAGTAAAAAGGCGGAAAGACGATTTGTGGCTGGGGGGGCTTGGCCCCCCGCCAATCAAGCGCGAGAAAACAAGTCCCATTGTAGTCTAGGGAAGCGGGCAAAGAAACTCGGCCTCAGCCCCGGTGGCAGCAGTTTGATTAAAAAAATTTTTTTTTTTTAAAGTTGAAATTTTTAAAAAGAATAAAAACCTTTCTTAAACATAAATCAGTCAAACCCCTAACAATGCGTTTGTCGCCGAGTCCCGCACATGGGGAATTTTGGGGAAAAAAAGAATTGCCGGAAAATATAGAAATTTCAAATTTTTTTAAAGGGGTTTGTCTCACTTGAAAAAATAGTCGAACAGCAAAGGAAAAATTAAAGAGGGGGGGGCAGGGAGTGTTATTGGCAGGCAAGGAGGAAACAGAAACTTCGGGGGGATGTGTGTATTGTATCCTCTTCACGCTTCCCCTCCTTGCTCCAATACACACATCCTTGCCCCTCCTCTTTAACTCCCTTTTCCTTTGCATTTGCCGCCCTAGAGGCAAAAAGTTCCCTGCCCAAAAACAAACACCTTTTGCAAGCACATAAAAAACCACCCGTTCCTTTTAAACCGTAGCACTTTCCCAAATAGTAACCAAGGACGTACATCCTTAATATTTGGCCCCCCACTTTTTCAACTATAATCTTCATAGTGAGAAAACCCCCTTTAACTTTCCATTGGTCGGCATAAACCAGCCAAACAAAATTTGGAGCGACAGAGAACCCATTTTAAAAAAAACCATGGAAAAATTTTGACCAATCTTTTCAAAGGCGGGACAGTTCAAAATACAGTAAAAAGGAGAAAAAAGCTGATTTTGACTAGGGGGGGGGGGGCAAACCCCCGGCCAATCAGAGCGCAACTACTTTCTCTTTGATCCTATGGTAAAAGAAATCAGAGCGAGCTCGTTTTGATTGGCTATTTAAAAAGGCGAGTTTTTGGCCCAAGGGGAAGCGAGCGACGCATTAGGGTTTTCAAATGCTCTGGAATAAAACTGTACATGGCCGAAATCAAATGAGAAGACTCCAGAAGTTGTACCGATCTGTATATAAAATGATCAATAATATGGGGGTAACGAAAAAAAAAATTAATTCAATAAATTCATTTTTATGTCTTTATTTTCGTTAGCCAAGGATCAATAGTATGGGTTAACAAAAATAAAGAAATAAAAATGATTTCATTGAATTAATATTTTTTTTCGTTACCCCCATATTATTGTTAATTTTATATACAGATTGGTACAACTTCGGGAGTCTTAACATTTGATTTCGACCATGTACAGTTTTATTCCAGATTGCATTAGAAAACCCATAAGAGCGTCGCTCGCTCTCCCATTGGTCCAAATAACCGCGCCTCTTTTAAATTAGCCAATCACAAACGGAGCTTGCTCTGCATTTCTTTTCCCCATAGAACTCTATGAGAAAGTAGCTCACGCTCTGATTGGCCCGGATAGCCAAGCCCCCGCTAGCTCAACCAATCAATATGATTGGTCAATATTTCTCCATAGGTTAAAATGGGTCCCTGTTGCTCCAATTCTGATTGGTTAATACTCCTCCATAGGTTAGAATGGCCACTGTCGCTCCTATTCTGATTGGTCAATACTCCTCCATAGGTTAGAATAGGCCACTGTCGCTACTATTCTGATTGGCTGGTTCTTGCCGACCAATAAGAAGAGCTTAAACAATTTGAATTACTATATTTTCCGGCAATTCTTTATTTCCTAATTCCCGATGTAGCGCCGGACTCGGCGACAAACGCATTGTTAGGGATTTGACTGATTTATGTTTATAGAAGGTTTCATCTCTTTTTCAGATAATATTCTACACTTAATAAAAAAAAATTTTTTTAATCAAACTGCATGCCACACGGCGCTGAGAGCCGAGATTTCATTGCCCCGATCTCTCCATAGACTACAATGGGACAAGTAGCTCGCGCTCTGATTGGCCGAGATAGCCAAGTCCCCGCTAGCTCAACCAATCAGCTCTTTTCTGCATTTTTACTGTATTTTGAACTGTCCTGCCTTTGAATTTGATTGGTCAAAACTTCTCCATAGGTTATAATG
This sequence comes from Phyllomedusa bahiana, assembly GCA_025379985.1. Lineage (NCBI taxonomy): Eukaryota > Metazoa > Chordata > Amphibia > Anura > Hylidae > Phyllomedusa > Phyllomedusa bahiana. The sequence goes on from JAODAL010013927.1 coordinate 72,655, forward strand.
GGTCCCTGTCGCTCCTATTCTGATTGGCTGAGATAGCCAAGCCCCCACTAGCTCAACCAATCAGCTTTCTGCATTTTTACTGTATTTTGAACTGTCCCGCCTTTGATTTTGATTGGTCCATACTTCTCCATAGGTTTTAATGGGTCACTGTCGCTCCTATTCTGATTGGCTGGCTTCTGCCGACCAATCAGAATAGCTTACAGAATTTGAATTACTGTATTTCCCAGCAATTTCCAATATCCTAATTCCCGATGTAGCGACGTTCTAGATTTTTGGAAAGTGTTTTTTTTTTAAATTTATTTATTTTTTCTTATGTTTGAGCTCTTTTTCTGATAATGTTTTACGCCTTTATAAAGGCGATTTTTTTGGAATCATACTCCATGCTGCACGGAGCTGAGCGTCGAGATTTCTGTTGCGATCTTCTTCTATGTTTCCTCTCATGTTCCGTTCTCGCTTCACTTCGCCTCCACCGGATCATTAAGACCAGAATGAACCAGGTCTGCCTGTCGGAGCTGGCGGCGCTGCAATGCGCCTCACTTTGCCGACTCGCGATCGTACATGCCTCGGAGTTTTCGAGCGTGCCACGTCCCGCCCCGGAACGCCCACACCGTGCCCATTGCTCGCCCCTTAATGCGGGGCGCAGCTGAAAGTGGCGAACGCTGCGCCTAACACTGCATCCCTGCGTCCGACAGGGGATTCGGGCCGGTGAGACGCAGGTTACGCCAGAAAACAAGCGTAAAGCCCGTTCATACATGTCGCCCACAGTGTTTTTAAATGGCACATACAAGTAAATTTTTCCTGCCCATTTGTGGAGCGCAATTTATATCCAAGTGTTACCCATCGTGTTGAGCGATTACGTTGGCCATCGACATCGGTCGATGGTCGATAGTCGACCATCATCGACAAGATAGTCGATAGTAGATAGTAGATTATGATCGATGACCATTAAAGTCTATGGGAGAGCAACACCTTCATTCTTACACCCAAACAGGGCTGGAGAAGCTAGAATTAACATCCACAACAGTCAAATGGATACGTGCTACATCTTAGGCAACACACTTAGGTTATAAAAGCCACAGAAAAAAAACCATACAACATCACTATCCCTGTCTTGTACCACAGCATGACCCTTAAACTTGCATCACCCACAAATTAAAAAGTGCCAGAAGACAGTATGATTTGAACCATCATTTTACTTGAACTGGACATTCACTATACCTGTCCTGGGCCACAGCATGAGCCCCAAACCTGCATGACCCACAGATTTAAAAAGTGCCGGAAAAAGGAGTCTTTCAACCACCATTTTAGTTTCACTGGACATTGACTATATCTGTCCTGTACCGCAGAATGACCATTAAACCTGTCTGACCCCCAGATTAAAAAGTGCCGGGAAAAGGAGTCTTTCAACCACCATTTTAGTTGAACTGGACATTGACTATACCTGTCCTGGACCGCAGTATGATCATTAAACCTGTCTGACCCCCAAATTAAAAAGTGCCGAGAAAGGAGTCTTTGAACCACCATTTTAGTTGAACTGGACATTGACTATACCTGTCCTGTACCGCAGAATGACCATTAAACCTGTCTGACCCCCAGATAAAAAAGTGCCGGAAAAAGGAGTCTTTCAACCACCATTTTAGTTGAACTGGACATTGACTATACCTGTCCTGTCCCGCAGAATGACCATTAAACCTGTCTGACCCACAGATTAAAAAGTGCCGGAAAAATTAGTCTTTCAACCACCATTTTAGTTTCACTGGACATATACTGTTCCTGTCCTGGGTAGAGCTTGCCCCTCCGAATGAGTGCGGACCAAATTGAGCTTCACTTGGAAATACTGGTGGTTAACGCTCCTGTTCCACCCAGGTGCCCTTTTTCTTGGCATTCTTTTTCTCATTTTACTCAACGTGCTGGAGGAAATTGTCTCTGTACCTTGTTCTCTGTCCGTACTCCATACTCCATGCCCTCTGAATAACCTACATCTGGTCAAGTTTTCCTGTACCTACCTTGTACAATTCAGAGGAATTTTTTTACCAGCTATTTTGTACATGCAAGTTTTTTTAGTAGTTTTAATTCTAGAAAAACACATTTTTAAAATAGGATGGAATCCCACCATGTCTTTGTTTCTCTTTTTTATTTGTTTTAAATGGGTTGTCTCAATACAGGGATTGTTTGCTATGTTAAAGATCTTGCATAAACAAGTCATTTTGCAATATGTGTCCATTAACAGTGTCCTACCTATTCCTGTTTCTGACAGCACCATCACCTTTGAGCCACTCTTGACAATTGGGAAGAACAAATGTCTGTTAGAAACAACATTTTTTTTATAATAGGACCTGTAGTATAGCTGCATTTCAAAGCAAAATGCCCCCAAAAAATTAAAAAGCATGACCCTTGAGCCATTTTGGGACAATTGTAAAAGCACAAATGTCGGTTAGAAAAAAAAATTTTTTTATAAAAAGGACCGGTAGAAATTGAAAAAAACATTTCAAAGCAGCGGGCCCCCAAAAAATTATAAAAAGCCCTTCTCAGCCACTTTTAAAAAAAATGTGGGGGAAAGAAATCCCCGCTTAAAAGCCCCTTTTTTTCTTTTCCCCAAAGGAAACCAAAAATTTAAATGGGCTGAAACCCCACAGAAACATGACCTAAAAAAAACCATTGAAAATGCGAAAATTTTCCCTAAAGAAAAAAAATTTTTGGGGGGGAAAAAAAAATGTTGAACGTTTTTTATCGACAAAGTTGAAACCCGGCCCAAGGGTTTTTAGGGGTGATTTAAAAAATTTTCCAAAATCATGCGAAAATTAAAGGAAAAATCTGTGCATCATCTATTAAAAACCCGCGCCCTTTTTTCGGCCTTTCCGAATTTTGGCGGCCAGAAAAATCAGATTACAAAAAATAGAGCGGGGTTGAGATTGTGGGGCGCCCGCATGACTGGGTTTGGGGGTATGGTTGCGTTTGGCTGGAAAAACCCACATGCCCTTTGTTTTAACATAGAACACTTTTCCCTGTTTCACCCCTCAGTTTTCCTCTCGGGCCGTCTCATAGGGATGGGCCCTGCGCTCTGCCTGGGGCCCCAAACAGCCCCGGGCGAAATTGCCAAATTTCCCGCACAGAAAAACCTCTACTTTTAGTTGGGGTGATCCTTCCAATTTAGTTAGTTTAAGAAAATTTGAAGTTTTAAAGAAGTTTAGCTAGAGAATTTTAAAGCAGCTTTCTACCGCTGTAAATTCAGGGGGGCGGGGGGGGGGGGGGGAGGGGGGGGGGGGGGGGGGGGGGGGGGGGGGGGGGGGGGGGGGGGGGGGGGGGGGGGGGGGGGGGGACCCCCCGCGGGCGAACACAGAAAAGTTTCAAACTATAAAGAACACTGGATAAAATTCCCCAAAGACTTATGGGGAAGACATTGTAGTGGAATATCTTATTATTAAACAGTTTGCTATTGAAATATTTCGGGGATTTTGGGGGCAGCCTGAATTATTTTGGATAAAAAACTTTTCCCTAGTAACTGAAAGGCCCTCTTTGTTAGCTGAAAAAACTCCATTTTTATTATCATATACATTCAGATGGGTTTTTAAATTTTTTACCCATTACCCCTTGACTTTTTGATATATCCCCCTTGCACTTAAATTACAATCCAGCAATCTTGAAAGGCCCAGCAACAGGTTTTTTTTGTTCCCAAAAAATTACCGTTTTTCGTACGAAAACATCACAGTTCTTTTTTTTTAAACTTTTCCGAAACCCCACTTTTTCTTTGGGCCCGCACCCATTTACGTAAATCTTAAAACACAATTCTATATTCACCACAGGTGAATTAAAAGGGTGAAAAAAAATACCTTTATTATATCAAAACATAACAGTTACGTTTTTTTTGATTTTTGCCACCCAGCCCCTTGTTCTTTAAACCCGCAGAAAATCTACGTAAATCTTAAAACAGCAATTCTATATTCACCACAGGTGAATTAAAAAGGGGCAAAAAATACCGTTTTTTTATTAAAAACCCTTTAACAGTTACGTGTTTTTTGATTTTTTGCACACCCAGCACTTTCATTGACGCAGAAAGCTCCCTAAATTTTAAAAAAACACCCAATTTTCTATATTCACCCGGGTGAATTGAAAGGTGAAAAAAATAAATTTTTAATTATCCCAAAACATAACAGATACGTTTTTTTTTTGGATTTTTCCCCATCCAGATTTTTTTGATATACCCCTTTGGGCATTTAAAATTTTTGAATCCAGCAATTTTTTTTTTAAATTAGGGGGTTTTTTGAGAAAGTGTATTTGCCCGTCTTTTAATAAGGGGAATTTCCCAAAACTATTCCATACCTTCTAAAATTTTTTAAATTTCTGATCATGGAGCGAAATGCGGGTTTGGAAACGAGCAAAAGAGGGGGGTACACTTTTGGGGGTACAGGTACGAGAAAAAGGGGGCTCCTTCCAGTGCTGGCGACAACCCCGCATCCAGCGGATCGCCCAAGTTGCGGACCGCCGGGCCCGGGTCTCGCGGGGCCCGGGGCCCGGGGAAACAAAGGGAACGAACATCGTCGCCAACTGCCCCCCTTCAGGGGTTTTAATGCAACCTCCCATCTGCAGTCTTACCTCCTCGTCCTCCGCAGTCACGGCCAAAAAATTCTCATCAGCATCACCCAGCATCCGTCCAACAAAAAGCAGCCCAAATGTAAACTCGTTACCCACCACTGTGGAAAAACCTTTTTCTGAAGACCTTTTTTGATGACAAAATGGGGTTTTGGGTCAGAAGCTGAAAAAAGATCAAAGGATGATTTGGTCTGCTCTGACCCCCATTTTACAAACCCCTTTCAGAGGAGGTAAGGAACCCGGTTTCCAATCGGCAAAAACCCCGGGCCCGGCCCCGGAAAACCCCTTTGCAGTCCCCCTTTGGGCTTGTACCCCGCAGTTTCTGGATACAAAAAGTCGGGAAACACCAAGCACCGGTTGATGATGATAAAGGAGGGATGATGAAAAAGATGAAATGGGGATCCATCCGGGTTTTTTTCCCCCCAAAAATTGCTTGCGACCCGCTTCATCAGTGGACAGGGGGGAAGACAGGGGGAAAATTTGGCCCAATTTCCCCGGGTCCCGCCAAAAAAAAGGTAAAAGGCGGTCCCCCAAGAAGTCCGCTAAATATGATTCCCCCAAACCCAGGGTAACCAAAACCCCGCCCCTTGCTACCCGCCGTAAAAAAGGCCAGGACCTCTCAACCCGGGGCCCTTTCCCTTTGAGCAACCTCTTATTCACCCAGCGATGTCAAAATGCCGCCATTGCCGTAAACGCTTAAGTAAAAGGCAAAAAACCTTAAGGGGTTAACCACCACCAACATGCCCATTTCAAAAGCAGCGAATGCATGAGTTGAAATGGGGGGAAAACCCTTGGGCCCAAAAAAAGGCCGGGAACCAAACCCCCGGGGCCCCTCCAACCACTGCCCAAAACCCCTTCGCCCCCCCCTCCCCCCCCCTCCTCCGCCACCCCCCCAAGCTTCCTCAGCCCCCCAAATTTCTCCAAAAGTCATGATCAGGGACCCAGCCTCCCCCTTCACCCCCAAACCGCCCGCCCGAGTACCCCCAGAAACCACCAAAAAACCCATTTTAACCCCCTTCCCCTTTCCGCCGTTTTGACGACCTGCACCGCCGAAAAAACCGGCCAGCCCCTAGCACCAGCCCTTCTGTCTTCCAGGTTTGGGAGCAGAAAAAAAACCACAAAAAACCCCAAACCACCCCAAAAGGGCCAAAAGCCAAATTTTTGGGCATTGCCGGGCCCTTTTGGCCAGGGAAATTTGTTGCCTTTCCGTCTGGGGGAACCCAGAGGGGTTTCCCCGCCACTCCTGGCCCTCCTGCCCCCAATCCCCAGATGCCGAGCAGGCATTTCTTTGCCAAAAAAAGCCGTCCCTCCCCCTGGCCACCAAACTTTTCCCAAACAAAAATTTTTCAAGCGCGTTGTCTCATCGTGGTCCGGAAAAGTCCACCCTCACCACCGACACATGGACTGTAAGCCGGCCAAGGCCCCCCCCCCCCGCAAAAAAATTTTCTGGACAGCTCACGGGGTGACGGGTGAATTTTTTCTGGGGGTAAATTTTTGGCTCCCCGGGCCGGCGCACGCTTTTTAAAAAAAAAACCGCAGGGTTTGGTGCGGGGCTTTTTCCCCCCAAGGCCCCTCTGGGGGCACCCACGTCCCCGGGAGAAAACCAGGCCGTGTTAAAATTAATTTGCCTTGGAGCCCTTTCCCAAAACCCCGGGTTTAGGACTGGGGGAAACGGCCCCAAGCAAAAAAACCGAGGCTGGGGGGTTGACGAAAAACCTTGTCCCAAAGGCAAGGGGTGTGCGAAAAACGGGCGAAATCTCCCGGCCCGGGCCCTTTAAGACCCGGAAGGTTTGGAGCACACCCCCTTGGGCCTCACATTCCCCCATAAAGTTTGGGTTCGCCCCAGAAATTTCTAAAGGCTACCCGGGTCTGGATTTGCCTGCTGAAGAAGGCTCGAGCCCTGAGTTCGCATTTTGCCTTTCCCCCTTTTGCTTTAACCCGGGTTTTTCGTCCCCCCCTTTTGGCTCCCTTTTTGGCAGCGCAGTTTTGGCCCCCCCGTAAACCCATCTCATTGTTGACTGGCAAAAAACCGGGAATTCCCCCCCTCCACATTTTTCCAGCGTTTTGTGGCAGCAGCGCAATGCCTTTTACGCATTTACGAAGTGACACATGGCCTGAAAAGGGCGGGCGGTAATGACCTGGGGGGTTGTTAAACCCACCGAAGGGGAGGCGGGTGAAAGAGCTCTGCACCACCTTGCCATTTTTGGGAAAGAAGCCCCCCAAAAGGGTCATGCGGACAAGGGCCCTTTTGTCACCATGAGAATTGTGGTGATTTATTTTCTGGAAGGGATCGTTGGACACTTGGAAACAACAGGTCCCGCCAGCGCAGGAGGGGGAAAACGGACAAAAGATGCGGACAGGGAAAGCCTTTTTTCTCCCCCCCCCAAATCCAAAACCCGACAGTTTCACAATTTCACCCGGCCCCTTAAATTTCAGTGGTTAGGGGTCCGGGAGCTGGGTTAAAAGGGGGCGCATAAAGCTCTCATGGTGCACCCTCTCGGGCAAGTCAGGGCTGTGTTGAAACTGTCCCGGGAGGAAAGCGGAGGGGGAGGAGGGGTTTTTCCCTAGACAACCGATTTTTACCGACCCCCTCCCCTTGAAAAGGGGGTTTGGGGCGCGAATTTGAGGCGGGGGAGGAAAAAGGGAAAAAACAGTTTGCTATTCCCCCCCTTCGCCCAGAGGCTTGGGAAATAAAAGGCCCCAAATCTCCCCACATGAGTGCTTGGGGGCTCCATTTCCCCAACAGATCCTCGCATTAAGGCCATCAAAATAAAACAACATTTCCTGGGGGGGCCACCCTCCTGGATCCCCGGTACAAAACAAAAAATCGCACTTTCCTTCCACCCACCCAAATAGAGAGTAAAATGCGGGGAAATGAAAACCTTGCGATTGATCAAAATTGGGGAATCGGTTTTCGTCTGCTTTTACGTTCCCCAAATGTCCGGTGGAACAACATCACGACGTGACAGCAGTAAGTCCAAGTAGGCGTACGGGACAGCAGGGAAAGGGGCAGAAAACCTTTAAAGGGTGACCTCTTTGGGAAAATTTGTTTAACCCCCCCACCAAAGCATGGGAATTTCAGGGGAAAACATTTCCCAACCCCACAGAAACAGCTTAAGATCATGGGGCCAAAGACTAACTGGGGTCTCCCAAAACCCATTTTTTGCATTTTGTTTTTCCCGGGCCCCAAAAGACTTTTTTGGGGATCCAAAATGGACGAAATGGCCCCCAGCCCGGCCCCCGTCACGACAAAAGAGGGGGTTTTTCCTGCCCAGGGAGCCAAACGTCATATCTGAGCGGACCCTTTTAGCACAGCTGGAAAGGGGTCCCTTTAAAAGACAAACGCATCCGCTTTTTCCCACAGATAAAAATGGATCGTTTGGAAATTTTTAAACAAGATGAATCAGGGGAATTTTATCTCTGAAGATGGGTTTTGGCCCCCAATTTCCGATTTACCGAATTTTTTGCCAAACTACTTCAAATTTTCCCTTTTTAAACAGAAATTGGGCCTCTTGAAAACTTTTTTTTTTAAAAAGAACATTTCTTTCGCAATTTTTTCCCCTTTTTCCCCAAAAGTTTTATTTTTTCTGGTTTTTGCTGTTTAGGAGACTGGAAAAAAAACAGCAAGGTTTCATGAAAAAACACCGTATTCCATTTTTCTCACTTTATCTTAAGGGGTTTTTTTGCATTGTCCCAAAGGGGTTTGGGGGTATGTCGTGAGATAACAGCAATAATCAAAAGGTTTCCCTTTTGGGAAAAGAAATGTGACTTCTTTAAATGGCAAATTTTTCCCTCAAAAATTTTAAAAAGTGGCTGGAAAAAGTCATATTTAATTTAAATTTTTTGGGGGCATGTAGCTGTGAGATACGAATAATCATGGTCCCTTTTTTAAACAGAAATGTGGGGTTCTTAAAATGGCATTTTTTTCCCTCACAATTTTTAACAGTGGCTAGAATCATTTTATAATTTTTTTTGGGGCAAGCTGTCTTTTAAATGGGAGCAATACTCAAGGGGTTTTTATTATAAAAAAAAAAGTTGTTTTTTTAACAGACATTTGTTCTTCACAATTGACCAAAGTGACTCAAGGGTCCTGCTTTGGGAAATTTTTTGGGGGGATTTTGCTGTGACATGCACTATACAAAAAGGGGCCTAAATTTTTAAAAAAAGGTTTTTTCAAAGACATTTGTTTTTTTTACAATTTACCAAAAATTGCCCCAAGGGACCCGCCCTTTGGAAAATTTTTGGGGCCCTTTTGCCCGTGACATGCAGCTATACTAACCCGGTCCCTGTTCTAAAAAATTTTTTTTTTTTGTTTTTAACAAAACCCAAATTTTTTTTTTTTATTTTTTTTTAAAAAATTTTTTTTTTTAAACCAAAAGTTTTTTTTTTTCCCCCCCCCCCCCAAAGGTCAATAGCTTTTAATTTTTGGGGGGAATTTTTCTGTGACATGCAGGGAAAACTACAGGGCCTATTTTAAAAAAGTTGTTTCTAACAGACATTTTTTCTTCACAAAATTTTTTCCCAAAAGTGGTCAAGGGTGATTTGGTTTCTTTTCAGAAACAGGAAAGGTAGGGGCACTTTTAATGGGCCCCATATTGCAAAAAATTACTTGTTTTTTCAAGATCTTTTAAAAATGCATCAAACCCTGTTTAATTTAGACAACCCATTTTAAAAAACAAAAGAAAAAAAGGGGAAAAAAAAGACAAAGGTTTATTCCATCCTATTTTTAAAAAAGTGTTTTTTTAGAATTAAAATACTAAAAAACTTGCCAAAGTACAAAATAGCTTTTAAAAAAAAATTCCCCCTGAAAAAGTACAAGGGAAGGGAAAAGGAAAACTTTACCCAGATTTTAGGGTTTTTCAGAAAGGGGGTGGGGTTGGAGCATGGACAGAGAACAAAGAAAAAGAAACCCTTTTCCCCCCACACGTTGAGTTTAAAAAGAGAAAAAAATGCCAAATAAAGGGCACCTGGGGGTAACAGGAAACGTTAAAAACCCCCATTTTTTCCAAAAATGAAGCTCAATTTGGGCCAAAACTCATCACCCGGGGGGGCAAGCGCTACCCAGGGGAAAAAAACGTGTACAGAGGAAAAAGGGTTTGGGGTTCTCCACACTTTCCCCTTCCCCCCACTCTGCATCAGCACGACAAATTTTTTTGTTGCGCGACATCAGGGCATTTTTTAAACCCGTGTTAATAAAAGAAAGAAAAGGCCCCGCCTGGGCCCTTTCCCCCCACCCCCCTGTAACTCCGGCCCCTTTGGGCCCTGCTGTGGCCCCGGACAGGTATAGTCCCAAAGTTTCCCGTTAAAATAAAAAAGGTGGGGGGAAAGACTCCTTTTTTTTCCCCCGGAACTTTTAAAAGTGGGGGCATGCGGTTTTTGGGGGCCCTGCGTGGCCCAGGACAGGTATAGGCCAAAGTCCAGTTTTAAATTTAAAAAGGTGGGTTTAAAGACCTTTCCCTTTTTTTTTTCACTTTTTAAAAGTGGGGGTCATGCCCGGTTTGGGGGTCAGCTGGGCCCCGGACAGGGATAGTCAATGTCAATTTCCAAAAAAATGGTGGGTTTAAAGACCCTTTTTTTTTCCGGGACTTTTTTAAATTTGGGGGTCATGCAGGTTTGGGGCTCATGCTGTGGCCCAGGACAGGGAATAGTCCAATGTCCCCCGTTTTAAACCAAAATGTGGGTTTAAAGACTCCTTTTTTTCCGGGACTTTTTAAAAAGTGGGGGGCATGCAGGTTTGGGGCTCATGCTGTGGCCCAGGGAAAAGGGATAGTCAAGGGCCAGTGAAACTAAAATGGGGGTTTTAAAAAACTCCTTTTTTTCCGGCAAATTTTTTAAATGTGGGGGGCAAGCAGGTTTTTTGGGGGTCATGCTGTGGCCCCCAAAGGAAAAGGAAAAGTCCCCAAAGTCCCCGGAAACAAAATTGGGGGGTTGAAAAACCCTTTTTTTCCCGGCCCCTTTTTAAATTTTTGGGGTTTATGCCCGGTTTTTGGGGGTCATGCCGTGGCCCCCGGACAGGTATACCAAAGTCCCCTTAAACTAAAATTGGGGGTTTTAAAAAAACGGTTCCCCTTTTTTTCCCCCAAATTTTTAAAAGGGGGTCATGCGGGTTTGGGGGTCATGCGTGGGGCCCCGGAAAAGGTATAGTCAATGTCCAGTGAAACTAAAATGGTGGTTTTAAAGACTTTTCCTTTTTTTCCGGGGGACTTTTTAAAAAGTAGGGTCCCTGGGAGGGTTTTGGGGGGCCCTGCCCGTGGCCCCGGGCAGGTATAGTCAATGTCCAGTGGGAAAAAAAAAAGGGGGGTTTAAAGACCCCTTTTTCCGGCACTTTTTTTAAAAGTTGGGGGGCCAAAACAGGTTTGGGGGTCATGCTGTGGGGGCCCGGGCAGGAAAACAATGTTTCCCGTTCCCAAAAAAAAGGGGTTAAAGACTCCCCCTTTTTTTTTGGCCCCTTTTTAAATGGGGGGGGTCATGCAGGTATGGGGGTCATGCTTGGGCCCAGGACAGGTTTTTTGTCAATGCCAGTTTTAACTAAAATGGGGTTTGAAAGGGCTCCTTTTTTCCGGCACTTTTTAAAAGTGGGGGGGCTGCAGGTTTGGGGCTCCTGCTGCGTTTCCCGGGGCAAAGGGGTTTTTCAATGTCCCCTTCAAGTAAAAATATGGTTCAAAAACAAACTGCCTCCCCGGCACTTTTTTAAAATTTTTGGGGGATGGTTTAAGGGTCACTGTGGTACAAGACAGGGATAGAAAATGGTCCCGGGAATTTTTTTTCGGACTTTTTTAACCTAAGTGTGTTGCCTGAAGTAGCACTTATCCATTTGACTGTTTGGATTTTAATTTCAGCTTTCCCCACCTTTTTTTTGGGGTAATAATGAAGGGTTGTTTGCTTCCCCCAAAGACTTTAAGGGTCATCGCGCATAATCTTTGCTCACTTTAAAAACCTTATCGATACGGCCGATATCAACATCGATCATCCAACCCAACGCAATCGCTCAACAAAAAAAGTGAGTAAATGGAATAGTGTTGTTATGAAACCTTGCTGTCTTTTTACAGTCTCCTCACAGCAAAACCAGCAAAATGAACTTTTGGGAAAAAGGGAAAAAAAAATTGCAGTAAAAAAAAAAAAGATCATTTTAAAAAACTTTTTTCAAGAGGCCCCATTTTCTGTTTGAAGGGGAAAATTAATAGACCGGGCAACTAATCGTGACCTCGCAATTGGGCCCAAAAAATCAAGACCATGCCTGATTCATCTTGATAAATCAAAACGTCCACATTACGGGAAAGCTGGATGCTTTTTGTCTGTAATGACTCCCCAGCTGTGCGAAGGCCCTCAGATATGACAGGGCTGCTAGGCGGACAACACCTCTTGGCGTCCCCTGGGGCCATTCGCCATTTTGGAATCCAGAAGTCATTTTGGGCCCGCAACACATACAAAAACATCGGTTTTGAGACGCAATAGTCGTGCACCATGATCTTAACTGGTCTCTGTGTGTTGGATGTGTGTCCTGCATTGCATGCGTTGGTGAGGTGGTAAACAAAGATTGCCAGAGGTCACCCATTAGGCTTCTGCCACCTTGCCTGCTGCTGCTGCCGCTGCGGCTACTTGGCACTCTACTGCTGTCACGTCGCTGATGTTGTTCCACCGTGACATTTGGGGAACGTGAAGCAGATGCAACAGATGTTGATCAATCAGCAAGGCCCTCCTTTTTCCTGCATTTTACTCTTTATTTGGGGGGGTTGGAAGGAAAGTGCTGAGTTTTTGTTTTGTCCCGGGGGGTTCCAGGAGGGTGGCCACCCAGTAACTGTTTTTTCATTTTGTTTGGCCTTAATGAGAGGATCATGTTGGGGGAAAAATGGAGCATCCAAAGCACTCATGTGAGAGATGGAGCCTTGTTTTCCCCAAGCCTCTGGGTCGAGGGGCACTAGCAAACTGATCTTCCTCATCTTCCTCCTCCGCCTCAAATTCGCCCAACCTCTTTCCAAGGCAGTGACGTTGGTATCGTCGGGGTCCAGGAAGACCTCATACTCCTCCGGTGCCTCCGGCACCGCTGAAACATAGCCCTGACTTGCCTGAGATGATGTACCCTGAAGCTGATGCCCCCCCTTTTGCACTAGCTCTGGACCCCGAACCACTGCCTAATGAAGACCGATGAAATTGTGAAACTGTGAAACTGAGAAAGGCTCCGTGTCCGCATCTGTGTCCGTCTCCTCCTCCGTTGCTGGGCAGACCTGTTTTTTTCAGAGTGTCCCAACGATCTTTTCCAGAACTAAGATCACCAAAAATGCTCATGCTGACAAGGGCATTGTCCGCACTGACCATTTTGGTGGGTTTCTTCAAAACTGGCAAGGATGGTGCAGAGCTCTTTCACCTGCTTCCACTCTCGGTGGCTCAACACCGAGAGGTCCGCACCGCTGCTTGTCAGGCCATGTGTCACTTCGTACTGCGTAATGGCATTGCGCTGCTGCCACAATCGCTGGAGCATGTGGAGGGTGGAATTCCAGCGTGTTGCCACGTCAACAATGAGACGGTTGACGGGAGGCCCGGGTGACGCTGCAACGCAGCCAGGCGGGACAAGCAGGGTGCGAACGGCGGAAGTATGCACTTAGACTTCGAGCCTTCCTCAGCAGCAGTCCAGGGCCAGGGTTTGCTCTTTAGAAATTTCTGGACGACAAGGTTCATGACTAGTGTTGAGCGATTGCGTTGGCTATCGAGATCGAGTGATAGTCGATAGTCGGTCGCTATCGATAAGGTTTTTCGATAGTGAGCATCGATTATGAGCGATTTCCATTAAAGTCTATGGGAGAGCAAACAACACCTTCAAATTTTTACACCCAAACAAGGCTGAGAAGCTGAAAATTAACCCCTCCACAACAGTCAAATGGATACGTGCTACATCTTAGGCAACACACTTGGGTTATAAAAGTCACAGAACCTTTTCAATTCACCTGTGGTGAATATAAATTGCTGTTTTAAGATTTACGTGGATGCTGCGTCAATGAACAAAGCGGGTGCGCAAAAGTCAAAAAACACGTATCTGTTATGTTTCGTATAATACACGGTATTTTTTTGAAACCTTTCAATTCACTTGTGGTGACTATAGAATTGCTGTTTTAAGATTTACGTGGATGCTGCGTCAATGAACAAAGCTGGGTGCGCAAAAGTCAAAAAACACGTATCTGTTATGTTTTCGTATAATACACGGTATTATTTGCACCTTTCAATTCACCTGTTGTGACTATAGAATTGTTGTTTTAAGATTTACGTGGATGCTGCGTCAATGAATAAAGCTGGGTGCGCAAAATTTAAAAAACCCCGTATCTGTTATGTTTTTCGTATAATACACGGAATTTTTTTGCACCTTTCAATTTCACCTGTGTTGACTATAGAATTGCTTTTTTTAAAGATTTACGTGGATGCTGCGTCAATAAAACAAAGCTGGGTGTGCAAAAGTAAAAAAACACTTATCTTTTTTTTTTTCTTATAATACACGGTATTTTTTGCCCCTTTCAATTCACCTGTGGTGACTATAGAATTGCTGTTTTAAGAGTTACGTGACTGCTGCGTCAATGAACAAAGCTGGAGCGCAAAAGTCAAAAAAACTAACTGTTATTTTTTTCGTATAATACACGGTTTTTTGGCAACAAAAAAACCGTGCGACTACAAGATTGTGGATTAAAATTTAACTGCAAGGTAATATATCAACAGTCAACTTTGTAAGTGGGTAAATTAAAATGAACACATATCTGAATGTATACTGATAATAAAGTGGAGTTTTGCATTAAAAAAGAGCCCTGCTTTACTAGAAATGTTGTATCCAATATAATTCAGGCTCCCCAAATATCAGGAAATATTCAATAGCAAACTGTTAAAATAAAGATATTCCACTACAATGTTACACAAAGTCTTGGTGAATTTTACCAGTTTTTTTAAGATAAGTTTGTCTGTGTTCGCCCCGCGGGCCCCCCCCCTGCTCCCCCGCCGTAAATTTTACAGGGGTAGATGCTGCTTTAAAATTCTCTAGCTAACACAAAAAATTTTCAAATCTCTAATCTAACAAAATTTGGAAAGGGATCACAGTAATAGTAGGTTTCTCTGTGCAGAAATAACAAATTTCGCTGACTTTTGGCCACGGGAAAACGCGGGTCCTATCCCTAAGACGCTGAGAGACACTGGGGCTGAAACGGGAAACGCTGTTTATGTAAAACGAGATGTGTTTTTTCCCAGCCATCGCAACCATACACTCCCAGTCAGACTCGCACACACACTCACCCTGCTCTATTCTGTAACTGATTGGGCCCCCAAAATTAAGGAAGCGCCGAAAAAGGCCCCGATCTTAATAGATGATGCCAATTTTTAACCTTAATTTTCGCTGATCAAATTTCGATCACCAAAAAACCTTGCAATTTAACTTTTGTCGATAAAATCGCTCAAAACCCATTCATACATTTTCCCGGGAGGGATATGCTCCCCCCTACCGATCTTTAAGGGGGGCCAGCAATTTTCCCTTATGCACACCACCGCCTGGCACAAGGTTCTTGGGGACCCAGCCAGCGCTCGGTCTCGTTTTCGGGAGGTCCACAGCTTGCCCGTGTGGGACGGTCTCCAAAACAGATTAATTTAAAACCCGGGCCCGGTTTCTCTGGGCACGTGATTTCCCCAGAGACTTTGAGGAAAGAACCCGCACCCCCCTGCGGTTTTGAAGAGTGTGCGCGAGCCTGAAGCCACCGTCACCCCCCGAGACATCCACCACTCACCCAGTGACTGTCACAGAGATATAGCGGGCCTTTGGGTGCTTACTAGTCCATGTGTCGGTGGTAGATGGACTTTTTTGGCCACAGATACAACAACCCTTTAAATTTTAGATGACACGTGGCTGGGCCCGGGCAGGGACGGCTTTTTTTGGCAAAGAAATGCCTGCTCGGGATCTGATTGGGGGAGGGAAGGGCCATGACTTGTGGAACCCGTCTGTGTCCACCAGAGGGGAAGGCAAAATTTCCCAAACCAAAAGCCGGCAATGCCCACATTCAGGTTTTGGCTTTGGATGGTTTGGGTTAAAGTTTTCTTCTGCCCCAAAACCTGGAAAACAGAAGGCGGCTGCTAACTGGCCCCTGTACGGCGTGCAGGTCGTCAAAATGGCGGAGGAGAAGGGGTAGGATGGGGCTCTGGTGGTGCTGAGGTACTCGGGCGACGGGGGAGGCTGAAGCGGGGGTGACCTGATCATATCTGAGAGACAAGGGCAGCTGAGGAACGCTTGGTGGTGGCGGAGGAGGAGGGGGCGGAGACAAAGGGGGGAGGTGGTTTGGGGGCCCCGGGGTCGGTCTGGCCTTTTTTGGCCAAGTGTTCCCCCATTTCAACTCACATTCGCTGCTGTGACTAAATGTTGGTGGGGGTTAACCAATAAGGTTTTTGCCTCTACTTATGCGTTTACAGCAAAGGGGCATATGACATCGTGGGGGGGAATCAGAGGGGTTGCTCAAAGAAGGGGCCCGGGTTGAAGGGCCTGGACCTTTTTGACGGCGATAAGCAGGAACGGGGGGTTTTCGCTTACCGTGGCTGGCGGAATCATATCAGCGGACTTCTGCGCAAACCCTCTCCCTTTTTGAGGCGGGCCCGTACTGACCTACCCCATCGTCTTCCTCATCGTCCAGGATGAAGCGCTCGCAAGCAAATTCTCGAAAAGATCACGTTGGATCCGCAATGTCGTCATCACACATCAACACGGGCTTGGTCTCCTGACATTCTGATCCAGGAGCTCGCTACAAGCAAGAGGGAAAGGGAAGGCGTGCGACCGCCCGGGGTTTTTTCCGATTGACCGGCTTTCCCTTTTCCTCCCTGATGGATCATAAAAGTCAGTAACTGACGTTTGGGAGGTGGCTTTTAAAACAATCTTTATCAAATACTGAAACTAAGAGTCCCAGGTTTTTTTATATTTTCCTTAGCAGTAAAGCATTTCCAATATTCCTATATAGCTTTAGGTTTTCTTGTCTTTAGTGTGCCCCTGATGTTTTGTATTAGATTAATATTGCCTTTTCAGGTGCACCTATGCTTGTGTTTTTCACAATTATTTTATATGTGAGAGCCAAAAGTAT
>JAODAL010013928.1:0-10000 GCA_025379985.1 Phyllomedusa bahiana
GAGGAATTTCTGTATCATTATTTTATGGAAAATTACCTATGGCAATGTTTGTATGTTTCCTTGTTTATGTTTGATAATCTACACCATGGTTGTATGCTTTGATATAACTTCAAAATTTTCAATAAAACTTCATGTTGAAAAAAAAAAAAAAAAAAAAAAAATTACCCCCAGGGCTGTCTAAGATGGCGTCCGGACGCATGTGAGTCGTCACGACATACAGAAATAAAATCACTAACAACGCGTTTGTCTCCGAGACCGACGCAACATCGGGAATTGGGATATTCGAAATTGCCGGGAAATACAGTAATTCAAATTCTGTAAGCGCTTCTCATTGGTCGGCATAAACCAGCCATTCAGAATAGGAGCGACAGTGAACCATTATAACCTATGGACAAATAAGGACCAATCACATAAAAAGGTGGGACAGTTCAAAATACAGTAAAAAAGGCAGAAATGAGCTGATTGGTTGAGCTAGCGGGGGCTTGGCTATCTCGGCCAATCAGAGCGCGAGCTACTTTGTCCCATTGTAGTCTATGGAGAGATGGGGGCAATGAAATCTCGGCTCTCAGCTCCGTGCGACATGGAGTTTGATTAAAAAAATCGTTTTTATTAGGTGTCAAATATTATCTGAAAAAGAGCTTAAACCTTCTATAAACATAAATCAATCAAATCCCTAACAAAGCGTTTGTCGCCAAGACCGGCGCTATATCAGGAATTGCGATATAGAGAGTTGCCGGGAAATACAGTAATTCAAAATCTGTAAGCTCTTCTCATTGGTCGGCATAAACCAGCCAATCAGAATAGGAGTGACAGTGAACCATTATAACCTATGGAGTAGTATGGACCAATCAAATGAAAAGGCGGGACAGTTCAAAATACAGTAAAAAAGGCAGAAAAGAGCTGATTGGTTGAGACCAGGCGGCAGATATGAATCCACCAAACATATGTAGTGCGTCTTTTTTGAATGGAGAAAGAAGGGCGCGATAGAAGGGTGCCCTAAAAGTTATTACTGTCTATGGGAAATATTCTAGTACTGTGATTGGTTGGGGGGAAGAGGGGCTCGTCCAGCTTAGCCAACCAGCGGGTGAGCTACCTTCTCATAGATTTCTATGGGGAAAAGAAATGCAGAGCGAGCTCTGTTTGTGATTGACTAAGTTAAAAGAGGCACGGTTATTTGGACCAATGGGAGAGCGAGCGACACTCTTATGGGTTTTCTAATGCAATCTATAATAAAACTCTACATGGCCGAAATCAAATTATAAGACTCACGAAGTTGTACCAATGTGTATATAAAATGAGCAATAATATGGGGGTAACGAAAATAAAGAAATAAAAATGAATTCAATGAATTCATTTTTATTTCTTTATTTTTGTTACCCCCATGTTTTACACTTAATAAAAACGATTTATTTACTAATACTCCATGCCTCACATTGCTGAGATTTCAGTGCCCCCATCTGTCCATAGACTACAATGGGAGAAAATAGCTCGCGCTCTGATTTGCCGGGATAGCCAAGCCCCCGCTAGCTCAACCAATCAGCTCTTTTCTGCATTTTTACTGTATTTTGAACGGTCCCACCTTTGAATTTGATTGGTCAATACTTCTCCATAGGTTTTAATGGGTCACTGTCGCTCCTTTATTCTGATTGGCTGGTTTTCTGCCGACCAATGAGAAGCGTTACAGTTTTAATTTCGTATTTCCCCAAATTTTCCCAAGATCCAATTCCCTGAGTACGCCTTTTCTAGATTTTTAAAAAGTGTTTTTTTTTTTTTTTTAGAAGGTTTAGCTCTTTTTCTGAAAATGTTTAACCCCAATAAAAAAATTTTTTTTGGGAATCAACCCCATGCCTCACGGAGCGAGAGTTGAGATGGTTTTTCTTTTGCGAATCTATATTTCCTCTCATGTTACGTTCTCGTTTCACTTCCCCTCCCCCGGGCTCATTTGCCCAACTTCAAAACATGCCTCGGTTTTGCAATGGCCCGTCCCCCCCCCTTTCATGGAGCGCAGTCAAAAGTGGTGAAGGTTGGCCTAACACGCATCAGTGTCCAAAGGGAAATTCGGTTCGGGTGGCCGCAGTTTTCCCCGAAAAAACAGGCGCAACTCCAATCAACTGTCCGGATCGCCCCCGCCCCCGTGCCTTAGACCGCGGTCGTGCCCGTGCCCCTTGTCTGGGTTGCTGTGGCTCCCTGTGCGGGGCTTACAGCGGCATTTTTTTTTTTGCTCTGTACCTGCTCTCAGCGTAGTCCCCGGGGTTCTGCTTCCACGGTGTCTTCCACGTGGTTTTCCCCAGCTTGTGTGCCCCCCATAGGGGCGTGTGCACCCTGTGACATTTAAAACAACAGTGCCCCTGCTTCTGCCCTGACCTCTGCCTTTTTTTCCTTCAAAAGGGAAACTTCCCCCGGGACTCGGGTCAGTTCGTTGGTTTTCACTTTAAGCTAGACTCTGCTGCTGAAGCGCCTGCTGTTTTAAACCCCCTTGGTTTCCACTGTGTCTGGAATCTCCCTTTAAACCCTCGCTGTCAGGCACATTACCTGTGATTTCCTGATGTCTGTCCTCCTGTTTTCACTGCTGTTTCCCTGTTGCGTTTTACCTGTACCACCCGGGATGTGATCTTTTTACAGCTACGTTCCTTTTTATCCTCACCTGTGCCCTTCACGCGGTCCCACCGCTCCGTGGCACCCCCACTGCGCCCCGGGGGCCCCCTGGGATACCCTGTACCCAGGCGTTTTCTGGCTTTGCAGCCAGTAAACGTGACACATACATGTCGCCCTAAATGTATTAAAGGTATATTTTATTAATAGGGGAAATTTTATAATATGATATATTTGGTACAAGGCAGTAATAATATTGCCATAGGTATTTTAATATTTGTATAAATATGGTACAAATCCAAAATTAGTGTATGTAAGGAGAAAGGGCAAGAACCCTTATGTCATTATATCTGGTATGATTTATGTGATCAAAAAATAGGGGACTGGTGATTCTGGTTATCAAAAATATCAGATAAAGCATAAAAATGTGAGTCTTTCATTCATGCCCTGTGGGTTCACTGTTTGAAGGTGATTAATACATTCTTTTTGAATGATGCACTTTTCCCAATCACCCGACGGGGGTGGGGGGCCTTAGCCCTATAATTGGAAATGACAGATTCTTTGTATTACCCCGAGTTTCCCCACTAGGCGAATTTGAGGAGTGTCTCTCTGATACTTAATATCTCCTAGATGTTCTAAAACACGGTTTTTAACTCACGCTTTGTCTTACCCACATAAACTTGTGGGCAAGAACATGTACATAAATATACAACTCAACTAATCTCACAATTGTAAAAACCATGAATATCGTACAAGCCTTACAAGTACCACATTGAAAATCCCCCAATGGTTAGGTACCCTGTGCTTCCCTTTTTTTTTTGGGGGAGTATAATTACTATTGGTCAATTCTCAATTGATCACCTTATGAAAAGGGGATCAAAGGGATTCTGGGGAAAATTTGAAGATCTTGAATCCTAAAAAAAATTCCCCCCAAAATTTTTTTTAAATAAGACCTACTTGTTCAGGGTTTTATTTACATTAGCTATCGCCCTCAATGGTTGTTTAATATATAGAAAGTCCACGGCAATCCATTAGTAGTAGTAGCAAAATTTAATTTAATTTGGGGCACATAGACAAAATATTGTCGCTTTCATTTATATGCAACAAGAATGCAGATAGATATTCCCACAATCCAGTCCAACGTTTTGGCCGTAATAAGCCTTCCTCTGCTTTTCACCACCCACTGGATTAGTCCTTGAGGAGGTCTGAAACATTAGACTGGATTGTGGGAATATCTACACTGCATTTCTGCATATTGTATATAAATGGGAGTGACGATATTTTGAACATGGACCTATTAGAGATGGGGGGAATTGATTCTACGAAATGGAATTTGTTTTGAATTTCAGGAAAACTTCGGTTTGGAACAAAACGAAAATTTTGGGGACTTCGGGGTGAACGAAGTTGCTTTTTTGATTAAAAATGGCTGCGAGACATGGCGTACTGGGGAAAGCATTGGGGGGAAAAGGGCTTGCCTGTGACATTGCAGGGTGAAGCCAAACAAGCCGGCGGGGTTTTGTGACGTCACTGACTATTAACGGGGCGACGCTGGGGTCATACCCCTTTCATGAATGTCAGGGGAAAGGGGCTCCGGGCTGATAGCTCTTTCGAAGAATTGATTTTTATTGCGATTTCTGTGGGGTGTCTCAGCTTGTCTAAGACTGTTTTTAATGTTCTTTTCTAATTTTTGGGGTAAGGATCTGAAAACCATTTTGGTCCCCTGCGCTGCATATACATTCAATATCCAAGTGGGATTAAACCAGTTCCTGTTTTATTCATTTAAAGAAACAGCGTTTTTTTTCAATACAAATACCACTTCATTTTTGGCTGCTCAATTCTATTTCGCAAATTTTCATCCAGGGGGGAATTAAGCGTTGTTTTTTTGGTGTCGACCCCAAGAAAAGCTTTTTCAACGCCAAAATTACATTTTTCCTTAGCCTAATAAAAGAAAGGTTAATTCAACGTATCTCTTGTTGTGTGGGCGTGGGAAAACACGCAATTGTAACACATAAAAGTATAGTTTTGTGCGGTCAATTCTTTGGGCTTTTTTACATCCAGGGGTTAATTAAGCGTTGTTTGCTGGTGTCGCCAAAAATAAACTCTTTTTAAACCCCAAATAATATACATTTTTCCTTTTTCCAAATTTCATGTCCCAAAGGGTTTTAATTAGGTTTTGTTTTACATTTAGTAAAACAAAACAGTTTTTTAAACAACACATACAAGAAAATTTTTTTCCGGGCATTTGTGGAGCGCAATTTTATTCCAAGGGTTACCCAACTTGTTACGGGGGTTCTTTTGGGAGTAAAAAAACCAGGGAAATATTTATCATATACAGATTCATCATCAAACGTGTTGTAATTTAGAACAAAAGAAAGTCAGACAGAGAGTGTAGGCCTGCACTGCGATGGCGTGGCCAAAATTCTGGAACGGGCCCAGGTCGAGCCAGCAAGGGGGACGTCGCAGCAGGGGTACTGGTGAGGCCACAACTCCGCTGCATTAGCGGCCGTTGTTGTTCAGAAACCCCAAAGGGTTCTTGATTGGTTGAAAATATCCTCCCTTCCTCCTAGATGACATTGACAACCCCCAGCCAGAGTCGGTGGGAACCCACACACAACCCTTAGGGGCAAGGCCCGGGAGCAGGTCAGGGCCCCCACCCTTCCCCCGCCCCCCTCTGTCCCTCCGGGTTTCCCCCCAGCCAGAGATCTACTATGTGGTCGGGCTCACGCCCCCTAATGCGGGGTGAACAGTTTGAGGGGGGCAGTCGCAGTATTTTTGGAGCGAAGAAAGGGGCCAAATCCTGCTTTTGCAGTAGGCGGAAAGTATAGATGTGGAGGGGCAAAGGGAGGGTCCTGTTGTGAGAGGTCAGCCGGCATACCCAAAACCCGGGGATGGGACGCATACGATGAAACAAAATAGGATGATGTACCGACCGCACTTGGGGGGCCCGGGGGAACAAGGTCTTCATATCGCAGGGGGAAGAGGCGTCAGCTTGGCGTCAGGCAGCACGCAGCCACAATGGGTCGGGTGTGCCGTAGTCAGCGGATACAGCAGTGTAGGTCAGGGGCCCGCGGGGCCCGGGGTAAAAAACCCCTTTTTGCAGGTCCAAGACAGTGCGGCCAGGAGCTCAGCGAGGCGCGGCGGCAGCAATTCAGTGCGGAGCGTTGGCGGTAAAATCCATAACCCCGGGGGTGGGCATTCTTTGCCCAAGACACCGGGGGAGCCCAAAAAAAGGGTTATTGAAATCTGTGGGGAGAAAGTAAGTGTGGGCCCGGGGGCAACGTTGGCACACGGCCCCGCGTCAAACTGCAGCATCACCCCCCTTTCCCGGGGCGGAGAAATGGCTCGAGTGGGGGTCCATCCGCCCCCGCAGCAACGCAGCAGCAGCGCCCCGTGGGACGCATGCCCCTTGCAGCCAGTCAAGGCTCCCACACCTCTGCAGAAGGGAGTGTTTCTTTTGAATCATCCCCTCCAGATGCTCCGCTCCTGTATCATGGCGCCAGCGTTTTCAGCGAGGGATTAAAAAGAACAACAGTATGCGTCAACCACCCAAAGGGTGACAGTGCCCGTGCCCTGTCCAAGTTTTTGGGGTATTGCATCCCTCCCTTTCCAAATGGGGACTCTGCCCCATTCAGAGAACTAATGGTTGTGCCGAGCGAGATGGAGATTTCCAACCCGTAATTTCTTTTCCAAAAAGGCAGTCCAAACACCCTTCATTAATATTGAACAGAAGGTGGGTCAGTCCTTGAGCTTTCCGTTTTGTTCCCCCAAGGTGCACGGCAGCGCGGGCCCCTTTTGGAGCGTAACTACGGTCAGGCCAGTACATGCCTTTACGGGCCATGGGTGAAAAGCTTCCTGCCCCGGGCCCCCCAACAACTTGGACAGGGACCCGCTTTTTCCCCACTTTTTTCAAACCTGCACCCGCGCCAATGTCCGCCTCCTCCTCCCCACCACCACCACCATCTCAGCCCCCAATACTGCTCCATCATACCACATGTGTAGGGCACACGGTGGGCACCAGTTCACCCTGGCTTGCCTCGTTTTAACGAAGCAAAGGGGGGGGAACGCTCCGGTCATGCAGCAAGAAATCGATGTGTGCTTTCTCCCCCAACTGCAAATTGGGAAACCCGGTGACGGAATGGGACGAAAATGGTTCCCGCGTGCACCAGGAAGGATGGTCTATGCGCCCTGATGGGCAGTGTTCAATCGGGTTTTGAAAAGCTTCCTGAAGTCTTCCACCGATCTTCAGAACATTCTGAAAATGGCCAGGAAACTGTGCATGCACTTTATCCATTCGTACAAAGCCAGGAACACCCTCCTCGAGTTGCAGCGGCAGAACGGCCTCCCCCAACACACTCTGATATGTGATGTTTCCACCCGCTGGAATTCCAGCCTGCACATGTTGGACCGACTGTATGAACAGAGAAAGGCCATTAACGATTTTTTGATGATCCAGGCAGACAGAAGTACTCCCCTGTGTAACTTTGATGTCAGCCAGTGGCAGCTCATGCGTGACACCTGTCGTTTGTTGAGGCCATTCGAGGAGGCAACGTTATTTGTCAGTCACCAGGACTACGGGATGAATAACGTCATTCCACTGCTTCATGTCCTGGAACAGATGCTGAAAAATCTGTCTGGGCAGGGGACTGGAGACGTGGCGACTACATCTCGTGGCCACATGAGTCCGGTGGGGACTGAAATGGAGGCGGAGGAGGAGGAGGAGGACATTGGAGCAGAAGCATTGTCTGGTGAAATGAGTGGATTTTCTACCCAGGTGACAAGAGAGGAGGAGCAGGAGCAGCTGGAGGAGGTGGATGGAGATGAGGAAGACGAGGCAGATGACCCCAAGCACCGTGGCAGTATACAGTGGAAATGGAGGCAGGGAGCCCCTCGGAGTCACTTGTGCAGATGGCCCGTAGCATGCTTATTTGCCTGGCTAGTGACAGCCGAATAGTCAGCATCCGGCAGAGGGATGACTTCTGGCTCTCCACCCTATTGGACCGTCGCTACCGGTCCAAAATGGGAGCCTTTTTCCCAGCTATTGAGAGGGAAGACAAACTCAAATACTATAGGGAAATCCTCCGTAATCAGTTGGCCGCTGCCTATGTACGGCATCGTCCCTCCACTGACAGGACTTACGGGAGGGTACCTCAGCGCACACGAACAACTTCCGCGGCAGATGCGGGACGGAGGGGGGGTAGGAGCAGTACCAGCTCCATCAGTACTAACCTAAGTCTGGAGTCACTGATGAGCAGCTTCCTTCACCCACCTAGTGAGGAGGGCAGTCACCAGCAGCAGCAGCAGGAGGACCTGGAGAAGTCCCTGAACCAACAGGTTGTGGCCTACTTGGACAGCACTCTGCCACCTCAGTTAGAAGATCCGCTGGACTACTGGGCAGCCAAACTGGATGTGTGGCCGCAACTTTCCGAGTTTGCAGTGGAGAAGCTGTCCTGCCCGGCCAGTAGTGTGGCATCAGAGCGGGTATTCAGTGCGGCGGGGGCCATCGTTACCCCAAGGAGAACCCGCTTGTCCACGGGAAAAGTGGAACGACTGACCTTTGTCAAGATGTATCAGGCGTGGATCGGCCAGGATTTCCTCACACCAATGACTTAGGCGTCAGTCTGGGTTCAAACTACCTGCCTCAGCCACTATTCTGATGCCGCCACCCGCCTGATGCCACAAATCTGCTGCCAGTTTCTTCATCTGCCTACCACCATCTTTACCAGGGACTGGTATTGCCACCCACCTCAACACTCTGTCATTGTGCCACTCTATGACCTCATGCTGCTGCTGCTGTTGCTGATGCCGTGACATCCACATTGTGTCATTGTGACACTCTCTGACCTCATGCTGTTGATCCTGCTGCCGTCACCTCAAGTCTCTGTCATTGTGCCACTCTGTGGCCTACTCCTTTTTTTGCCACCTCCAGAATTTGTCATTGTGCTACTGTCTGACCTCATGCTGCTGCTGTGGCTGCTGCCATGTCCTCCACACTGTGTCATTGTGCCACTGCCTGACCTCATGCTGCTGCCGCCGTGACCTCCGCTCTCAGTCATTGTGCCATTCTGTGGCTTCCTCCTGTTTTGCCACCTCCAAATGTCATTGTGCCACTGCCTGACCTCATTGCTGCTGCCGCCGTGACCTCCGCTCTCTGTCATTGGGCCATTCTGTGGCTTCCTCCTGTTTTGCCACCTCCAGAATGTCATTGTGCCACTGCCTGACCTCATGCTGCTGCCGCCGTGACCTCCGCTCTCAGTCATTGTGCCATTCTGTGGCTTCCTCCTGTTTTCCCACCTCCAGAATGTCATTGTGCCACTGCCTGACCTCATGCTGCTGCCGCCGTGACCTCCGCTCTCAATCATTGTGCCATTCTGTGGCTTCCTCCTGTTTTGCCACCTCCAGAATGTCATTGTGCCACTGCCTGACCTCATGCTGCTGTGGCTGCCGCCGTCACCTCCACACTCTGTCACTAATGTTGCCACCTGAGCTTGTTTTTTTTCCAGTTTTCGCTGACATGACTTTATCAGGCTACATTCCCGCTTGAGTTTTTTGGTCAGTTTTGCCCTCTTAAGTGCCCAGGGAATTTTTATAGTGAAGCGATTTTTAAGAGCGGCGGCAGTCATTTTGGTGTCATACTAAAACAAAAATTGTATGAAGACCAAACCAAGCTCCCTCTGCATATTTAAGCATGGCACAACGTTCTACAGCACCCTGCAGGCTCTGTGCAGCCTGGAAAATGCTGCTTTTTTAACGCGATTCGTCTCGAAGTAATTCAGACCGAATTTATTTTTGTCGGAAAATTCGGCGAAGTGACCGAATCGAATTTTTGAGAAATTCGCCCATCTCTAGACCTAATAAATTGAATTTGCTACTACTACTAAAGGAGTGCCATGGATTTTCTATATATTGGACTACAACCTTTGGCCTTCCACTGAGCACTGGAAATAACCTTTGAGGTAAGAGGCACCACTGTATCTCCTCAATGGTTGTTCCTGACTACTTTGTAGTTTTTGGTGTAAGTAGTACACCAGTAAGTAGTCTTTTTTAATGTGTGATGGAACAAACTTTTTAGGATATCCCCTATCTCTAAGTTTCTTGGTTAAAGACCATAATTCTTTCTTATACTCTACTAACACGGATGAATTGTCCCCTTGGTTCCATATAAATAGAAGGCCAAATTGTCCCATCACGATTGATTATTGATTGTCACATCAAGGAAATTAAGTTTGTCACTCCCAATTTCATAGTTGAATCTTAAACCAAGATCATTCATATTTAATCTGTTCATGAACAACCCAAAGGAATCCATTGTTCCAGACCACAATACTAGAACATCATCAACAAATCTCGTCCAAAAGACAATCTGGGAAATCCATATGGTATCAAGATCCAGAAAGACCACTGTGTCCTC
>JAODAL010013928.1:15000-89327 GCA_025379985.1 Phyllomedusa bahiana
CTACCTAACTGGGGCCTAACTACTGCCAACTTAGGGCCAATCAACCTATCTAACTGAGACCTGCCTACCTACTGTCTACCTACCTAGAACCAATCTACCTACCAGAGGTCTGTGTACTGCCTACCTACCTGGAGCCTACCAACCTACTTATCTAGAGCCTAGCAACCTATCTAATGGGGTCTACTTACCTAGCAATATGATTCTGAGGGGTACAGGCCACAGCTGTTACACAATCTCCAGGGGTGAATTCTCTGTTCCTCCCCTCTAGGATACTGGACCTCTAAGCTATGGCCTATACCCCTCTGCCACCTCTTGGAAGTTTGTACAGAGTTGGGAGCAGGGAGTGAGGTGCTGGAAAAGTGAGGATATTAAGATATTTGTGTCTAAATCTGCAGGGACAAGTTGTGGCCAGGACAAGTCATCATGTCGGTCTGGACCAGATGTAGAACAAAAGGGAAAGTCAACGACTTGTCAGAGAAAGGTCACCTGTGAGTCACAAGATGTAGCTGCACTGTAATCACTCATATGTCTGCGGAGTCTGTACACACTGGTATTTATCACTATATGGTGACTGTATGGGGGTACTATTGGTATATGTATACTGATCAGTAATAGTGTAGAGGTATTATTCAGTTAGGTGGGTAAAAGTATTTAGTCAGCCACCAATTGTGCAAGAAAATCACATTGTCTGATTTGTAAAGATTTCTTTGTAGAGTCTAAGAATAAAGAGTTATGTGGGATTTCTTGAATTAACATTGACAGTTTTAGAGCCAAGTACCAGATATATGAACATGATGCCTTCAAAGTCTTCATTCACTTCTTCCTTCCTCTTTGACATACCATCACCAAGACCAGCAGAAATGAAGATAGGCTCCATAGTCTCTACTAAATAGTTCCTTTAATTTATACCTTCAAAACAGTGTGAACTGCAACAGCGAGATGATTTGTAAAACCATCTCAGGAAGTCTGCAACATAGATCAGAATCCCATTATCACCAGCTTCCCATCACAACAATGTGAATCATAGCATTAAATATACAAAAGAAGGTATAGTTTCATTATAAATCTGTTTCTAGAAGACTCATTTCTTTAGTGCATGGAACCCAACCTACTTGTACCCTGCCACATTAGCTATTCTATGGCCTTACAAGCCTAAAAAAGAGAGCTTATTGCTCTGTTTAGATTGCATTCTTTAGACCTGACTCACAGCAGAACAGTCTTTGAACGTTGATTCATATTGTCAAAAATGTTTCTTTCATACCCTTTTAAAGTATGTTAACCAATCCTAAAATGTTTAACCTTCTGTAAAATTCTTCTCTGTTTTGGTCTCAACATGTATAACTCACATATGATGAGGTGATCTAGTGTGTTGCTTAACTTAAATTTAAACTCAAAAGGGTTGTCCAATTAATTTTTATTTTCACTCTCCTACAGTCTTCTGTTTTTGTCTGGTCTTCAACTGAATAAGATGTCACTGCTGCAGTCTATGATTACAGTACTGGTCATGTACCATAGGCTTATATCACTGTTGAAAGGCCTTACTTCTGGACTGGGATGTCAATCAATGTTATGTGATCAGCCAGTCAGTGGCTGTAGTTGTGATGTCCCATCTGGACGAAGACTGGAAGAAAACAGAAGACTAGAGAAGATGACACATCAATGGATCCCAGAGGAGAGGAAAGATGAGTATAAACTTTCTTATTCTAAAAGGGTATCAGTATTGTAAAAAGAAAATAAAAAAATAACTCGGCAACCCCTTTAGTCTTAGACAGCTTCTTTACCAACTAGGCAGATATTAGGTTTATTAGGGGGTTAAGCGGGTACACATACTTTTACAATGCCCAACTTTTCAGCTTAACCAGGTCCTGACCAGTGCCCAGGCACTTTTCCTTTTGCATAGTGAACAGAAGTTTGGACGCTATAACGCTGTTTTCCCCCGG
This sequence comes from Phyllomedusa bahiana, assembly GCA_025379985.1. Lineage (NCBI taxonomy): Eukaryota > Metazoa > Chordata > Amphibia > Anura > Hylidae > Phyllomedusa > Phyllomedusa bahiana. Next base: position 16,941 of record JAODAL010013928.1, read on the forward strand.
TGATTGTACTAATTTTTTCACCCTTTTTCTGTTATATGTTAGCCTTTATTTTATGTCATTTTTAAATCCTTTTTTCCAATATGTGGAAAAATAGAAATGAGTTTTTTTTAAATTTTTTTATTTCATTTTTTTTTTAAGCAAAAATTGTACAAAATAAAGTGTTGTAATTGTGTCATTTTAAAATCACGGAAATTTCTATATAGGTAATGTAAAGTTTTATCGTCGTCACGGAGGATAAAAGTTGGGTTTTTGAGCTAATAGTTAGTGTTGAGCGATTGCGTTGGCTATCGAGATCGAGCGATAGTCGATAGTCGGCCGCTATCGATAAGGTTTTTCGATAGTGAGCATCGATTATGAGCGATTACCATTAAAGTCTAAGGGGAAAGAGCAAAAAAACCCTTCATTTATTACACCCAAACAAGGCTGGAGAAGCTGAAATTAACATCCACAACAGTCAAATGGATACGTGCTGCATCTTAGGCAACACACTTAGGTTATAAAAGTCACAGAAAAAAAGTCACAGACCATCACTATCCCTGTCTTGTACCACAGCATGACCCTTAAACCTGCATCACCCAAAATTAAAAAGTGCCAGAAGGAAAGTTGATTTGAACCATCATTTTTACTTGAACTGGACATTGAATACCCCTGTCCTGGAACCAGCATGAGCCCCAAACCTGCATGACCCCAGATTTAAAAAGTGCCGCAAAAAGGAGTCTTTCAACCACCATTTTAGTTGAATGGACATTGACTAGAACTGTCCTGTGCCACAGCATGACCCAGGGCCGGAGTTACAGTGGGTGCGGTGAGAGCCAGGCTGGCGTCCGTCATCTATTAACACGCGGGTTTAAAAATCCCCTGATGACGCAGCAAAAAACTGTCGTGCTGAAGCAGAGTGCGGGAAGCGGAAGTGTGAGAACTCCAGCCTTCCTCAGTAACAGTCAAGTCCTGGGTGCGCTTGCCCCTTTCCGTATGATGCGGACCAATTGAGCTTCACTTGGAAATACTGGGGGTTAACGCTCCTGTTAAAACCCAGGTGCCCTTTTGCTTGGCATTCTTTTTCATTTTACTCAACGTGCTGGGGGAAAATTTTGTCTCTGTACTTTGTTCTCTGTCCGGGCTCCAACTCCATGTCCTCTAAATTAACCTACATCTGGTCAAGTTTCCTGTACTCCTGTACAATTCGGGGGAAAATTATTTTTACCAGCATTTTTTTACATGCAAGTTTTTTAGTAGTTTAATTCTAGAAAACACATTTTTAAAAATAGGAGGGAATCCCACCATGTCCTTTGTTTCTCTTTTTTTCATTGTATTAAATGGGTTGTCTCAATACAGGGATTGATAGCTATGTTAAAGATCTTGCAAAACAAGTAATTTTGCAATTGTGTCCATTAACAGTGTCCTACCTATTCCTGTTTCTGACAGCACCATCACCCTTGAGCCATCTTGACAATTGTGAAGAACACATGTCTATAAGAAACAACATTTTTTAGAATAGGACCTGTAGTTGAGCTTCTTTTGAACGAACAATGCCCCCAAATTTTCAAAGCATGACCCTTGAGCCACTTTGGTCAATTGTGAAGAACAAATGTCTGTTAGAAAACAACTTTTTTTTAGAATAGGACCTGTAGTATAGCTGCATGTCACAGCAAAATTGCCCCAAAAATTCAAAGCATGACCCTTGAGCCACTTTGGACAATTGTGAAGAACAAATGTCTGTTAGAAACAACATTTTTTAGAATAGGATCTGTAGTATAGCTGCATGTCACAGCAAAATGCCCCCAAAAATTCAAAACATGACCCATGAGCCACTTTTGACAATTGTGAAGAACAAATGTCTATTAAAAAACAACATTTTTTAGAATAGGACCTGTAGTATTGCTGCATTTCAAAGCAAAATGCCCCCAAAAATTCAAAGCATGACCCTTGAGCCACTTTGGTCAAATTTTAAAAGAACAAATGTCTGTTGAAGAAACAAAAAAAAATTATAATAGAACCTGTGTATTGCTGCATTTCAAAGCAGCATGACCCAAAAAATTATAAAAATGACTTCTAAGCCACTGTTAAAAATTGTGAGGGAGAAATGCCACTTAGAAGCCACATTTCTGTTCCAAAGGACCATGATTATTGCTGTATCTCACAGCTACATGACCCCTAAAAAATTATAAATATGACTTCTCAGCCACTGTTAAAAATTGTGAGGGAGAAATGCCACTTAGAAGCCACATTTCTGTTCCAAAGGACCATGATTATTGCTGTATTCTCACAGCTACATGACCCCAAAAAATTATAAATATGGACTTCTCAGCCATTTATTAAAAATTGTGAGGGAGAAATGCCACTTAGAAGCCACATTTCTGTTCCAAAGGACCATAATTATAGCTGTATTTCACGCAACATGACCTCAAAACCATTGACAATGCGAAAACTTCTTAAGAAAAAAGTGAGTAAAGGGAATACGGTGTTGTCATAAAACCCTTGCTGTCTTTTACAGTCCCCCTCACAGCAAAAGAAAAATAAAAGAGGAAAAGAGAAAAAAAATTTGCAGTAAGAAATGATCATTTTAAAAAAAAGTTTTCAAGAGGACCATTTCCCTGTTTGAAAAAGGAATGTGAAGTATACGGCAACTAATCGGTGACCTCGGCAATTGGGGCCCCAAAAACATCAGAGATCCATGCCTGATTCATCTTGATGAAAGTAAAACGATCCACATTATCTGTGGAAAGCCGGATGCGTTTCTCTGAAATGACACCTCCAGTGTGCTGAAGGTCCGCCTCAGATATGACGCTGGCTGCTGGGCAGGACAACACCTTCTATGGCGTGACGAGCCAGCTCGGGCCATTCGTCCATTTTTGGATACCCAGAAGTCTATTGGGCCCGGGAAACACATGCAAAAACATCGGTTTTGGGGGGGAGACGCAGTTTAGTCTGCACCATGATCTTAAGTTTATCTCGGGTGTGTTGGATGTGTGCCCGGGCATTGCATGCGTTGGTGAGGTGGTAAACAAAGATTGCCAGAGGTCACCCATTAGGCTTCCGACACCTTTCCTGCTGCTGCCGCTACGCCTACTTGGCACTTACTGCTGTCAAGTCGCTGATGTTGTTCCACCGTGACATTTGGGGAACGTGAAGCAGACGAAAACAGATGTCTCCAGTTGATCAATCAGCAAGGTCTCCATTTCCTGCATTTTACTCTCTATTTGGGTGGGTGGAAGGAAAGTGCTGAGTTTTGTTTTGTCCCTGGGGATCCGGGAGGGTGGCCACCCGTAACTGTTTTTTTCCATTTTTGATGGCCTTAATGCGAGGATCATGTTGGAGGAATTGGGGGCACCCAAAGCACTCATGTGAGAGATGGAGCCTTGTTTTCCCCAAGCCTCTGGGTCGAGGGGCACTAGCAAACATCTTCCTCATTTTCCTCCTCCGCCTCAAATTCGCGCCAACCTCTTTCCAAGGCAAGGGACGTCAGTAACATCAGTGTCTAGGAATACCTCCTCCTCCTCCTCCTCCGCTGCCTCCGGCAAGCTTCAACACAGCCCTGACTTGCCTGAGATGATGCACCCTGAGAGCTGATGCGCCACCTTCCCACTAGCTCTGGACCCAAACCCAAAGCGCCTAATGAAGACCGATGAAATTGGAAACTGTGGGGCCTTGTGGATTTGACGGAGAGAAGGCTCCGTGTCCGCATCTGTGTCCGTCTCCTCCTCCGTCGCTGGCGGGACCTTGTTGTTTCAGAGGGGTCCAACGAGCGTTCCAGAACTAAGATCACCACAATGTTTATGCTGACAAGGGCATTGCCCGCACTGACCATTTTGGGGGCTTCTTCAAAACTGGCAAGGATGGTGCAGAGCTCTTTCTCCTGCCTGCACTCTGGTGGTTCAACACCCCGAGGCCCCGCACCGCTGCTTGTCAGGTCATGTGTCACTTCATACTGCGTAATGGCATTGCGCTGCGCCACAATCGCTGGAGCATGTGGAGGGTGGAATTCCAGCGTGTTGCCCGTCAACAATGAACGGTTGACGGGGAGGCCGAGCTGACGCTGCAACGCAGCCAGGCGGGACGAACAGGGTGCGAACGCGGAAGTGCGAACTCAACCTCGAGCCTTCTTCAGCAGGCAGTCCAGACCCGGGTAGCTCTTTAGAAATTTTGGACGACAAGGTTCATGACAATGTGCCAGGCAAGGGATGTGCTCCAGCCTACCGATCTTTAAGGGCGGCCAGCAGATTTTGCCCCCTTATCTTTACACCACCTTGCCTGGCACAAGTTCTTGTCACCCAGCCAGCGCTCGGGGCTTTTGCGGAGAGCGTCCACAGCTCCTGACCTGTGTGTGGACGGTCTCCAAGGCAGATTAATTTCAAACACGGCTTGGTTTCTGGGCACGTGATGCCCAAACCCGAGGACCTTGGGGGAAAGAACCCCGCACCATCCCTGCGGTTTTGAAGAGCGTGCGCGAGCCTGAGAGCCACCGTCACCCCCAGAGACATCCACCCAGCTCACCCGTGAGCTGTCAAGGGGATTATAGCGGCCTTGGCCGTGCTTACTAGTCCATGTGTCGGTTTGGTGAGATGGACTTTTCCGGACACAGATGCAGACAACGCGCTTGAAATTTTAGATGGGCACGTGGCTGGCCAGGGCAGGGAGGGCTTTTCTGGCAAAGAAATGCCTGCTCGGCATCTGGTATTGGGGGAAAGGCGAGGGCCATGACGTGGTGGAACCCATTTTGTGTCCACCAGACGGAAAGGCAACATTTCCAAGGCCAAAAGCCTGGCAATTGCCGACATTCAGGCTTTTGGCTTTGGGATGGTTTGGGTTAAAGTTGTTTCTTCTGCTCCCAAACCTGGAAGACAGAAGGCTGGGTGCTAGACTGGACCGCTGTACAGCGTGCAGGTCGTCAAACTGGCGGAAGGAGAAGGGGTAGGGATGGGTCTCTGGTGGGCTGGTTTGGGACTCGGGCGACGGTGGAGGCTGAAGCGGAGGCTGATTTCCCCGATCATGGAAATCTGAGAGGACCCTGGGCAGCTGAGGAACGCTTGGTGGTGGCGGAGGAGGAGGAGGCGGAGACAGAGGGTGTGACAGTGGTTTGGGGGGCCCGGCGTCAGTCTGGCCTTTTTTGGCCAAGTGTTCCCCCATTTCAACTCATGCATTCGCTGCATGTGGGCTAGACATGTTGGTGGTGGTTAACCACTTAAGGTTCTTGCCTCTACTTATGCTTATATGGCAAAGGCGGCATATGACATCGCTGGGTGAATCAGAGGCTTGTCAAAGAAGGCCCAGGGTTGAGAGGTCCTGGACCTTTTTTACGGCGATAAAGCGAAGGAGCGGGGTTTTGCGCTGACCGTGGCTGGCGGAATCATATCGCGGACTTCTGCGACCGCCCTCTCCCTTTTTGTGGCGGGACCGTATTGACACTTTCCCCATCTCTTCCTCTCGTCCCCTTTATGAAGCGCTCGCAAGCAAATTCTGCGGAAAAGACCAGGATGGATCCGCACTGTCGTCATCCTCATCACCATCAACCCAGGGGACTTGGTCGTCCTGACTTTCTGCATCCAGAAGCTGCGGGCTACAAGCAAGGGGCACTGCAAGGCGTTGCGACCGCCCGGGATTTTTGCCGATTTGACCGGCTTTCTTCACCTCCTCTGATGGCATCAGTAACTGGGCGTCAGAGCAGACTAAATCATCCTCTTGATCTTTTTAAAATGCCTTCTGACCCCAACCGCATTTTGTCATCAAAGAGGTCTTCAGACAATGGATTATCCACAGGGGTTGGTTCACGAGGGTTTACATTTTTGGGCTGCTTCATGTTGGAAAGGATGCTGGGTGATGCTGATGACGACATTTTTTGGCCTTTACTGCGAGGACAAAGGGGGTAAGACTGCTAGATGCAGGTTGCATTAACCACTGAAGGACAGATTGGCGACAATGTTTTGTTACTTAATTCACAGGGCCCTGACAAAGCGATGACAGGCCCGACGGTCCTGCAACTGAAAGATCCGCTGGCATGCTTTTTGTGCCACACTGGAAGGAGCACCTTCTCTCGTACCTCTACCTCCATGTTTCTACCCCCCCTTTTGCTCGCTTACCACCTGCATTTCGCTCCATGTTTTTAGAAATTAAAAATTTAGAAGGTATACGAATAGTTTTGGAAAGTCTCTTATTAAAAGACGGCAAATCACAGCTATTCTCAAATCCCTCTAATCAAAACAAAATTGCTGGATTCAAATTTAACTGCAAGGTGTCTATCAACAAATCTGGACGGGAAAGTCCATAAAACCCGTAACTGTTATGTTTTGGATATAATAAAAGTATTTTTTGCACCTTTCAATTTTACCTGTGGGAATATAGAATGGGTGTTTTAAGATTTACGTAGATGCTGGTCAATGAACAATGTGGGTGGCAAAAGTCAAAAAACACGTAACTTTTATGTTTTGTATAATAAACGGTATTTTTTGCACCTTTCAATTCACCTGTGTGGGAAAATAGAATTGCTGTTTTTTTAAGATTTACGTAGATGCTGCGTCAATGAAAAATGCTGGGTGTGCAAAAGTCAAAAACACGTAACTGTTATGTTTTGATATAATAAACGGTATTTTTTGCACGTTTCAATTCACCTGTGGTGAATATAGAATTGCGGTTGTAAGATTTAAATAGATGCTGCGTCAAAACAATGCTGGGTGTGCAAAAGTCAAAAAACACGTAACGTTATGTTTTGGATATAATAAACGGTATTTTTTGCACCTTTCAATTACCTGTGGTGAATATGAATTGCTGTTTTAAAAATTTAAGTAGATGGGTTGCGTCAATGAACAATGCTGGGTGGAAAAGTCAAAAAACACGTAACTGTTATGTTTTGGTTTTAATAAACGATTTTTTGGGACCTTTCAATTACCTGTGGTGAAAATAGAATTGCTGTTTTAAGATTTACGTAGATGCTGCTCAATGAACAATGCTGGGTGGCAAAAGTCAAAAAACACGTAACGGTTATGTTTTGGTATAATAAACGGTATTTTTTGCAAACCCTTTCAATTCACCTGTGGTGAATATAGAATTGCTTGTTTTAAATTTACTAGATGCTGCGTCAATGAACAATGCTGGGTGGCAAAAGTCAAAAAAACACGTAACTTTATGTTTTGGTATAATAAACGGATATTTTTTGCACCTTTCAATTCACCTGTGGTGAATATAGAATTGCTGTTTTTAAAATTTTCGTAGATGCTGTCGTCAATGAACAATGCTGGGTGCGCAAAAGTCAAAAAACACGTAACTTATGTTTTGGTATAATAAACGATATTTTTTGCACCTTTCAATTCACCTGTGGTGAATATAGAATTGCTGTTTTTAAAAATTTACGTGGATGCTGCGTCAATGAACAATGCTGGGTGCGCAAAAGTCAAAAAACACGTAACTGTGATGTTGTCGTACGATACAAAGGTATTTTGGCCAACAAACAACCTGTGCTGACTACAAGATTGCTGTATTGTTTAAATTTTAAATGCAAGGTGATATATCAACAGTCACAGGTGTAATGGGTAAAATTGAAATGAACACCTATCTGAAATGTATACTGATAATAAAATGGAGTTTTGCAGCTAAAAAAAGAGACCTGCAGTTACTAGAAATGATGTGTATTCCAATATAAGTTTCAGGCTGCCAATATCCAGGGAAAAATTTCAATAGCAAACTGTTAATAATAAAGATATTCCACTACAATGTCTACACTAAGGCCTGGTGAACTTTATCCAGTGTTCTTTATAGATAGAGCTTGTCTGTGTTCGCCTGCGGGGGCCCCACCCCCGCTCCCACCGCCGTGAATTTACAGTGGTAGATGCTGCTTTAAAATTCTCTAACTAACTACATAAAATGTTCAAATCTCTAATCTAACTAAATTGGAAGGATCACAGCTAATAGTAGAGGTTTTCTTGTGCAGAAATAGACTAATTTCGCTGAGCTGTTTGGCCAAAGGCAGAGCGCAAGTCCTATCCCTATGAGAAGCTGAGAGTCACTGAGGGCTGAAACAGGAAACGCTTGTTTTATGTAAAACAGGTCAATGTGATTTTTCCAGCCAATTGCAACCATACACATCCCAGTATGACGTCGCAACACATCTCACCCTGCTCTATTCTGTAATCTCATTTGCTGGCCGCCAAAATTTTCAGGAAGCGCCGAAAAAGGCGCAATCTTAATAGATGATGCTCAGATTTTAACCTTAATTACCGCATGATCTGGAAATTTCGATCACCATAAAAACCTTGCCGATTTCAACTTTGTCGATAAAAATCGCTCAACACTACAAATAGTATTTATTTTATTAATGTCTTATTTTGTGTGTGTCTGACTGTTTTTTTTTCTTTGTTTTATATGTTATAATCCCACCCTGAGTTCAGAAAAAGAGCTCTGGGGTGGTATTTTTTTTTTACTTATATCCCTTATACCTAGGATTGGTACATTAGCCCCGGTTACAAGGGAAATCTAGGGGGAATACATCCCCTGCACTGACTGCAGAGCTGATCTGGGTCTGATAAGACCCAGCAGATCAGGTAGTCACATAACTGATGGCACCCACATCAAGAGGCTGATACAGGTGTCCTACATTTCTGTGTATACATCTTTTGTTGAGCATTGTATACACAGCCATTGAGAAGCCAGGGATGATTATAAATCATCGCTGTCTTCTCAGTGGAGAGCCCATCTATTTCTAATAGCTAGCTCTCAACCCATGCAACTGCACAGATATTCCAGAACATCCATGAAAAGATAAACGGCCACCACTCGGACATTTAGAGTATGTTCACACAATGTCATTTGGACTGTATTTTTGCACGTGTTTCGGGCATAATTTCAACGAAATATGGCCCAATACAGTTGCCATAGACTTCAATGTAAAACAGAGGGCGTCAATCACACACTGCGTATTTTACTATCGTAATTTTGCTGGCCTGTGCTAAGAAGTGACATGTCACTCCTTTTCAGGCATGGACAGTGCGTAGTGGTTAAAGAGTAGGAGGAAGGAAACTGCCTTTGGTTAACCTACCACAAGGCATTATGGGAAAGGGGCTGAGAAGCCACGGGACCCTCTGTTGGTTGTAACAACCTACGGCGTTTACAATGCACATTTTTGTGCATCGCTAAACGCCGTGTGAACATGACCTTATAGTCAACAGGCAGTCAACAAGTAGTTAACAGATAAGATGATCTTTACTAACACAGAAAGATCCTTTCCCTGTTCTGATCAAGCTCCCCTGCTCACAAGGGGCAAAATAAAAGAGTAAATTTATCAAGAGTCATGGTCTAAATACTTTTGCCGTATGTAAGACCATTTTTTCAAACATTTAATATTTCTGCTTTACTAAAGTGTTCATTACATTAAAAATTACCCATATTCAAGGATTTACTTTAAAATACCTATTTCTCACACATTTTTCTATTACTTTTCATAAATTTCTCAAAAACGTCTACATTAATATATGGGGAAAAGATCAATAGCAACTAATTATGAAAAGTAACATTCCTGCACAGTAGGTTATTTTCAATGTCATCTGCTGCCAAGAGGCAGAATATACTTCTAAAGGCTTTCTACTCTTTGAACCATTCAGCTTCATCAAGACTTTATCTATCACTTTGTTAATCTACATTTCTATATTCAATAGATCTTCAATTTCCTTGATTTTTCCCAGAAGTTTGTTGAATGTTTAATATGTACCGTTTATTGGTGTTTTTTTTTTTTTTTTTTTTTTTTTACTTTTGCAAGAGCTGAAAAAAGAAAGAATCAATGTCTGCGAAGGAACATACAGTGGGCTCCTTGGCATACAACATTATTCATTATGTGGAAATATTTTAATAGAAAAATATTATACGTATAATAAAACATGATTACATTTATCATAGAATTCATTCCATATCACAAGTCATCATAACAAAAATGTAAAACACAAAGAAATCAATTAAATATTATGATTGCTTTGAAGGTACAGTGGAAATAGAAGAGCGATCATTTGTTCGGCTATAGCAAACCATTTCACACTTTCATAATAGTAGAAAATATGAACAACTTGTCCTGCTGTACAGTCATGGCCAAAAGTTTTGAGAATGACACAAATATTCTATTTTCACATGATCTGTTGCCCTCTGGTTTTTATGTGTGTTTGTCAGATGTTTTTATCACATACAGAAATACAAGTGGAATCATATTATGATTAACAAAAGCTTTTATTGACAGTTAGAATGAGTTAATGCAGCAAGTCAATATTTGCAGCGTTGACCCTTCTTCTTCAGGACCTCTGCAATTCTCCATGGCATGCTCTCAATCAACTTCTGGACCAAATCCTGACTGATAGCAGTCCATTCTTGCACAATCAATGCTTGCATTTTGTCGCAATTTGTTGGTTTTTGTTTGTCCACCCGTCTCTTGATGATTGACCACAAGTTCTCAATGGGATTAAGATCTGGGGAGTTTCCAGGCCATGGACCCAAAATCTCTATGTTTTATTCCCTGAGCCATTTAGTTATCACCTTTGCTTTATGGCAAGGTGCTCCATCATGCTGGAAAAGGCATTGTTGATCACCAAACTGTTCTTGGACGGTTGGGAGAAGTTGCTCTTGGAGGACATTCTGGTACCATTCTTTATTCATGGATGTGTTTTTAGGCAAGACTGTTAGAGAGCCGATGCCCTTGGCTGAGAAGCAACCCCACACATGAATGGTTTCTGGATGCTTTACAGTTGGCATGAGACAAGACTGGTGGTATCGCTCACCTTGTCTTCCCCGAACAAGCTGTTTTATAGATGTTCCAAACATTCGGAAAGGGGATTCATCAGAGAAAATGACTTTACCCCAGTCCTCAGCAGTCCACTCCCTGTACCTTTGGCAGAATATCAGTCTGTCCCTGATGTTTTTTTCTGGAGAGAAGTGGCTTCTTTGCTGCCCTCCTTGACACCAGGCCTTGCTCCATGAGTCTCCGCCTCACAGTGCGTGCAGATGCACTCACACCTGCCGGCAGCCATTCCTGAGCAACCTCTGCACTGCTGGTAGCCCGATTCCGAAGTTGAAACACTTTTAAGAGACGGTCCTGGCGCTTGCTGGTCTTTCTTGGGCGCCCTGGAGCCTTTTTGGCAACAATGGAACCTCTCTCCTTGAATTCCTTGATGATGCGATAGATTGTTGACTGAGGTGCAATCTTTCTAGCTGCGATACTCTTCCCTGTTAGGCCAGTTTTGTGCAGTGCAATGATGACTGCACGTGTTTCTTTAGAGATAACCATGGTTAACAGAAGAGAAACAATGATGCCAAGCACCAGCCTCCTATTAAAGTGTCCAGTGGTGTGATTCTTACTTAATCAAGACAGATTGATCTCCAGCCCTGTCCTCATCAACATCCACACCTGTGTTAATGGAACAATCACTGAAACGATGTTAGATGGTCCTTTTAAGGCAGGCCTGCAATGAAGTTGAAATGTGTTTTGGGGGAAAAAGTTCATTTTCTAGGCAACTATTGACTTTGCAATTAATTGCTGTTAAGCAGATCACTCTTTATAACATTCTGGAGTATATGCAAATTGCCATTATAAAACCTGATGTAGTAGACTTTGTAAAAATTAACATTTGTATCATTCTCAAAACTTTTGGCCATGACTGTACATATTCTGTACTTTAACCCCTTAGCGACGAAGGCTATTTCTTTTCACATTCTTTTTTGCCTCCTCGCCTTCCCACAGCCCTAACTTTTTTATTTTTTAATCTACATAGACAGATGAGGGATTTTATTTTGCAGGACAAGATGATCTTTCTAATGGTGTAATTCACTGTACCATAGAATAGAATGGGGAAAAATGTGAAAAAAAACCACACTTGTTCCATGTTTGTGTGGGTTTTGTTTTTCACATTTCAGTATAAATGGAGTATTATCTGTATTTCAAAGGTTGTTACAATCAGGCAATACCAAACATGTAAGTTTTTTGTTATGTTTTCGTACTGTAAAAAAAATCCAAACATTTTCTATTTCTCACATTTTGCCACCGCACCATTTGCTGCAACCAATAACTTTTTTGTACTTCTACTGACAGACTTCAGTGAAGGCACATTTTTTGTGGGCTGAAGTGTACTTTTTAATGGTACTTGGTTGGAATACATGTAAGCTTTTTTTATCACTTTTATTCCAATTTTTAGGGAATGTGAAATTACCAAAAAACACAATTGTGGCCTTTGGAATTGTTTTATCTATAGTGTTCTGCGTATGGGATAAATGATGTTATATTTTCAGACGCAGCGGTACCAATTATATTTAACTTTTTTATTTTATTTTTTTTTTATTTGTTAAATGGCAAAAGGGGGGGGGGGGTGATGACCACTCAATGTTTTCTTTTTCTCTTTCACATGGCAAAGACCAAATACTGGTCGGATTTTCCGACTGGTATTTAGTCTTCTTTTTGGCACATAGGGGGACGGCTTTTGTCAACAGTTTATGGATTTAAGTTGTCTCCCTTTGCAATCATATGTTCAAGTTATGCCCGAAAACTGTTTTATGGACCGCCAGCGGGGCAAAAAAAAAAAACATCCAGTTAAAAATCTGTTCAGTGGGGACTGCTGAACGGATTTACTATTAAAATCTATGAGGGAGTGATGCATGTCAGTTATCAGACGGTTTGTAAAATTGTAAACCGCAAACCAATAACCCTTGCCATGGGAGCATGCTTTTAGGTGTTCAGCAGTGCCATTAAGTTTGCGTACCTTCAGCTACATAAAGGATTTCTGGCTGATGCTCTTTTAGGCGGCATAGAAACCTATGGGGAAAAAAGTGAGTTTTAGACCAAAACCGTTTCATACATGTGGCCCTAAGTTTTTGATGTTGATAGGAAGTCTCTCTATGCATTCCTAAGAGACTGACTTTGAATCTCATATAGGAATACTGTCAGGGACCGGTCAGGGGCACACAAACAGACACAAACAGAGTGAGGTCCTGATACTGGTCCCAACCACTGTCCCTACCTTTTGGGGTGCCCGACTCCTTAATAGGTCGGCCCCAACTAGTAGACTAGGCGCTACACTAATTAAGTGCAGATACAAGACACAGACAGAACACAATAAAGAGGGGTCAGACTAGCCAGGTCAATACCAGTCAGGTGCAGCAGTACAAAATCCCTGAGAGAGAGAAAAGTCAGTAAAATAGCAGGGTCAGATACCAGAAAGGATTACAGAAAGGAAACGCTAGCAATGTGCAAAACAACCTCTATAGCAGGCAAGGATGGTAGGTAGAGGACTCCTTAAATAGGAAACAAGCGGACACAGAACAGAGGTGATTGGTGGAAGAAACACAAAACCAGATAGGGAAACAAGGCTGTCAATCAAGGAGGAACACTGGTTAACTGAAAGAGTGCTGGAGGATTCCTGGCATGGGCGTTGGCCAGGAATCAATTACCTACAAAAGAAGGACCAGTTCACACTGGTGAATAAGAATACAAGGTATTACGTTAAAAACCATGGTTTACGTTGTACCGGTCGTGGCCGGCAACCAGAGCCAAAAGCCGGTGTGTGTCAGGCACAATCATGACAGTATCCCCCCCTCTATGAGGTGCCACCGGACCCTCAACAGACCCTCTAGGTTTGGCAGAGTGGGCTTGTGATTTTAAACCCTTTACCACTGGGGGAAATTTTTAGCAGAAGGGACTCGGAACGACATTTTTGGGGCCCGGGGTCCATTTCCCCCTAGGTTTTTGATTCTCATTTTTTTTTTTTTTTTTAAATCTTAAAAACTCAAAAACCCAGACTGGGGCACATCTTTAAAAGGGGAATCTATCTCAGTTTTACAACCGTAGCGGCAGAGTACGTAAGGGGAATCTTCCTTTCATACAAAAGAGACAGCTTAGAGGAGCAAACTCTGTAATCTAGTCAAAAAACACTACCCCCGGAGAACAAAAATTTTTTCGGGTTCCTTAAATTATACAAATGCTAAAATTTCTTGCCCCGGGGGGCAACAATTTAACCTTTTGCCCCCGAGGGGTCTTTTTTGCAACTTTAGCTTGGGGAGGCAGATTATCAAAACACCCCTATCAAGACGTCATTTTTAAAGTTCCCCTGAAATATTTGAGTATTAATTACCGCACACCCCAAAGGGATAAACATCTTAAATTTGAAAACCCCCTGTCCCCCATTTGATAAACTCAAGATCCCCATAAAAACACAAATATGGGGGGGGGCCGGGGAAACCCCAAAGAATTTTCCCCCACGATTTTCCCCCTGACAAAAAACAAAGTTTTTCCGGGAGCAACCCCAACATTAAAAGTGATCTCACATAATGAAATTTTTTTTCTTCCCCCTTTAAAGGGGGCAAATCTCCCCCGAAACCAAAAAACCCCTAAAAGGAACTATTTCCCAAAACCCAAAACCTGGAAAACCCCAATACTAATGAAACTAGCACACCCCTTGAGCCCAATCATAGTTTGGAAAAAGAAAAATTTCCCTTAAAAATTAAAACCGGGTTACGGGGCCCAAAAAAACTTTTTCCATAGCTAGGGGGTTCCCAATAACCCAGTTCCCTTTTTTCGGGAAATTACTCACATTTCGTTTTTTCCTGAGGTAAACTTGGCCAATTTTGACATCCCTCAAAAATGGTGGGGTTTTCCCCAAAATTACAACCCAAGGCATTCCCCAAACCAATGTCCCTCCTGGGGGCAGCAGATTAAAACCCAACACCTTTGGGTTCTTTTTCCCGGAAAAGGGTAAATGAGGAAAAAGAGGAAAATTTTTTTAGAAAAGGGTATAGGGGGGTTTTACAGAAAAATCTGTCTTAAAATTTTTTTTTTTTTGGCGTCTAAACCCGGGTTTCTTCAAAAACGAAAACAAAAAACCAAAAGGGGGGGGACCCCAAACACCTTTTCCCCAAACCCCAAAAACCCTTACGAAGGGGAAAAAAATTTAAAACCCCCCCCTCCCCTTCCCCTTGTTTTCCCCTACCCCCCTTTTTCGAATAAACAGAAAAATTTTCTAAAGCCCAAATTGAATTTCGGAGTTGAAAAGGCCGAAAAAATTTTAAAAAACAAAAAAATTCCCTTCGGTTTTTTAAAAGGGGGATTTTTAAAAACCCCCCATTTCAATTGGAAGAAACTTCCCCTTTTCGGCCCCCTGGAAAAAATTAAGGGGTTTAAAAAGGAAAATTTGGGAAATTCAAAAATGTTAAAAGGGGGTTTTCCTTTAAATTTTTCCTTTAAACTTTTATTTGAAATTTTAATTGGAAAAAAGGGAAGTAAACAGGGGTGGAAGATGGGGGAATTTTTTTGTTTTAAGAGTTGGAATTTGGTAAAATTTGAGAATTGTTTAAATGATTTGAATTTAGGGGTTGAAAATTTTTTATTAAAAGTGGGAAAGTTTTGGGTAAGGTGTTTGACGATTTTTAAAAAGGGTTAAAAATTAAAAATAAAAAATGAGGAAAAAAGTTTTTAGGTAAATGTTTTTGGGTTGGTTTTGGGTTTGAAAAGGATAAAAGGAAAAAAATTTTTAAGGGGGAAAAAGAAAGAAAAAAAACCGAAAATGGGTAAAAAGGGGAAAATGGGAAGATAAAAATTTTTAAAGAAGGGTTGAATTAATTTAAAAAAAAAGGTTTTTAAAAAAAGGAATAGAATTTTTAAAAATTATGAGGAAGGGGGTTGGGAAAGGTTTTATTAGGAAAAAGGAAGAAATTTTGGTTTTTTTGGTTAAAAAAAATTGGGGGAAAAAGGTGTAATAAGGGGGAAAAAAGGTTTTTTTAATTTTAGAAAAGGTTTGGGGTTTTGGGTTTTTTAAAATTTAGATTAGGAATAAATTTTTAATTGTGTTGTGGGTTTATGGGGTTTTTGGTTTGGTTGGATGGGGAAAAAATATTTATTTTTTTTAAAAAAAGGGTTGGGGGGATTATTTGGGTTTTGGGGGGAAATAAAAGTTTTTGAAATGTGGGGGTTAAATGTTTTAAAAAAAAGAAAAGGGTTGGGAAAAATTTTTGTTTGGGAAGAGAAAAATTTTATGTATTTTAGTAAAAATTTTTTTAAAGAAATAAGGGTGAAAATTTGGGGGGGGGTTTTGGGGGGGAGGGGGTTTTAAATAGAAAAGGGAAAATTATAAAATATTAAATTGAAGAATTTTGTTTTTAATTTTTTGGGTTTTGAAAATTTTTGGAAAATTGGGAGGGGGTTTGGGGGAAAATTTTTTTATTTAAATGGGGGTTTTTGTTAGGTGAAAAATATTTTTTAAATATTTAATTGAAGGATTTTTTTTAATTTTTTAAAATTAAATTAATGGGTTTTTAATAAGGCAGTTAAATTACAATCCCAATCTTGTATCAAAACATTTTTTTTTCCCAAAAAATACCTTTCATACAAAACAAAACAATACTTTTTTTTTTGCCCCCCTTTTCTTAAATATTAAATGTAAAATGCAATTGTTTTTTAAAGGAAAAAAAATTTGGGAAAGTGCAAAAAAAAAGTTTTATACAAAACATAAAAATTCGTGTTTTTTGACTTTTGCGAAACCCACTTTTTTCATTGACCACATCCAAAAAATCTTAAAAAAAAGGCAATTCTATATTCACCACAGGGAATTGAAATCAAAAAAAACCGGTATTTTTTACGAAAACTTTAACAGATACATTTTTTTGATTTTGCGCACCCACTTGTTCTTTAAACCACCCTTCCCATAAATTTTAAACAAATTCATATTCACCACGGGTGATTTAAAAGGTAAAAAAAAATCCCGGGGTATTAAACAAAAAACATAACAATCTTTTTTTTGACTTTTCCGCACCCACTTTGTTCATTGATGCAGCATCCACATAAATTTAAAACAGAAAATTCTTTTCACCAAGTAAAATTAAAAGGGGAAAAAAAAATACCGTGTATTAACAAAACCCTAAAATACTTTTTTTTTTATTTTGGGGTACCCACTTTGTTCATTGACGCAGCATCCAAAAATCTTAAAACAGAAAATTCTATAGTAAACCCACGGGTTAATGAAAGGTCAAAAAATACCGTTTTATTAAAACAAAAAACATAAAGAAAACTTTTTTTTTTAACTTTTGCCCCCCCAACTTTGTTCATTGACCACATCCACGTAAATCTTAAAACAGAAATTCTATATCACCACTGAATTGAAAGGTGCAAAAAAAACCGGGGTTATTATCCCGAAAACAAACAATACGTGTTTTTTGATTTTTTGCCACCCGGGCTTTGTTCATTGACGTCCCATCCCTTTAAATTTTAAAAAACAGAAATTTCAATAGTCACCACGGGTGAATTGAAAGTGAAAAAAATTTACTGTGTATTATATGAAAACATAACAGAAACTTTTTTTTTGGATTTTTTGCCCCCATTTTGTTCATTGACCGGCACCCAAACAAAAATTTTAAAAAAAGCAATTCTATAGCCCACCACAAAATTTAAAAGGGTTTAAAAAAAATACTGTGTATTATACAAAAACATAACAAATACGTTTTTTTTTGACTTTTTCGCCCCCAAATTTTTGGGTTCATTGACCCCACACCACAAAAAGTCTTAAAACAGCAATTCTATGGGTCCCCACTTGAATTAAAAAGGTGCAAAAAATACTGGGGTTTATACAAAACATAACAGATACGGGGTTTTTTTGACTTTTGCCACCCCAGCTTTTTCTTTACCGCATCCACGAAATTTTAAACAGCAATTCTATACCCCACCAAAGGAATTTGGGAAAGGTGCAAAAAAAAACCGGTATTATACGAAAACAAAACAATACGTTTTTTTTTGATTTTTCCCGCACCCCTTTTTTTCATTGACTTTGCTCCACAAAATTTTAAAAACAAAATTTCCCAAAAAAGTCACCACAGGTAAAATTAAAAATGAAAAAAAATACCGTGAAATTTAAACGAAAACATAACGAAACGTTTTTTTTTTACTTTTGCGCACCCACTTGTTCATTAAACCAAAGCATCCACATAAATTTTTAAAACAGCAATTCTATAGTCACCACAGGTGAATTAAAAGGAGCAAAAAATACTGTGAAATTTAAAAAAAACATAACAGAAACTTGTTTTTTTGACTTTTGCGCACCCGTGTTCATTGACCGCATCCACATAAACTTAAAACAGCAATTCTAAAAGTCCCCACATGAATTGAAAGGGAAAAAAATACCGTTAAATACAAAAACATAACAAAATACGTTTTTTTTTGATTTTTGCCCCCACCCACTTTGTTCATTACGCAACACCCACGTAAACTTAAAACGGGAAATACATAGTCACCACAGGTAAATTTAAAAAGGTGCAAAAAAAAACGTGTATTAAAACCAAAAACTTTAACAATACGTGTTTTTTTGACTTTTGCGCACCCACTTTTTTTCATTGACCAGCATCCACGTAAACCCAAAAAAACAAAATTCATATCTCCCCCGGAAAAATTTAAAAGGCAAAAAATACCGTTTATTATACAAAACCCATAACAGATACTTTTTTTTTGACTTTTGCCCCCCCACTTTTTTCATTGACGCAGCACCCACTAAATTTTTAAAACACCCAAATTCTTTTGTACCCACAGGGGGATTAAAAGGTGAAAAAAAAACCTTATTATACAAAACATAACAAATATTTTTTTTTGCACTTTTCCCAAACCCCAAATTGTTGATAACCCCTTTGGGCTTTAAAATTTTAAAATCCACAATTTTTTTTGATTAGGGGTTTTGAGAATAGCTGTGTTTTTGGCCTTTTTTTAAATAAGAGACTTTCCAAAACAATTCCATCCCTTCCCTAAAATTTTTAAATTTTTCCGAACATGGAGCGAAATTCAGGGGGTAAAGGAAAAAGGGGGGGAAAGCACATGGGGGAAAAGGGGTTTACGAGAAAAGGGTTGCCCCTTCCATCCCTGGCGAAAACCCACCCTCCACCCGGATGGGTCAGTTGCAGGACCGCCCGGGCCCTTTGTCTTGGGCTGGTCGGGGGTCCTTGAAAAAAAGTAACGAACATCGTCCCAAACTGTCCTCAGGGGTTTTAATCCCAATCCCTCTACAGTTTTAACCTCCCCGCCCCCCATTCCGGCCAAAATGTCGTCATAAAACATATCAGCACCCGTCAAAAATAAACAACCCCAAATTTTAAAATGGGTTCCCCACCACTTTTTTTATGACAAAATGCGGTTGGGTCAGAAGGCATTTTTAAAAAAAATAAAAGGATGTTTTAAATCGCTCTGACGCCCATTTTACTGATCCCCTCAGAGGAGGTGGGGGAAAGGGCCGGTCAATCGGCAAAACCCCGGGGTTTGGGCCCAACGCCTTGCAGCCCCCTTGCTTGACCCGCCCTTTTTGATCCCAGAAAGTCATACCCCAAAGGGTCCCCCTGTTTTCTTTTTTTTAAAGGGCTAAAAAAAAAAAAGTACGCCCCATCTATTTTCACCTTTTGTGCAAGGTGTTAAAAAACCAAAAAAAAGAAACCCCAAAAAAACCCCAAAAATGAGGAAAGCCAATTGCCCCCATTTTGGGGAAAAATTTCCTTCCTGACCCAATCTGGAAAATCATTTTTAGATGGGGATTTTACACATTGCGGATGTCTTTTCCGCAGAATTTCTTGCGAGCCTTCATCTTTGGAAAAGGGAAGACGAGGGTATGTCAATGGGGGTCCCCCAAAAAAAAGGGAGAGGGGGGTCCCCAAAAGTCCGCTGATATATTCCGCCAGCCACGCCCACGAAAAACCCCGCTCCTCACTTTCGCCGTCAAAAAGTCCGGGACCCCCTAAAGCCGGGGCCTTCTTTGAGAAAGCCTCCTAAATCACCCAGCGATGCCCAAAACCCCTTTTGCCGTAAACGTAAGTAAGAAAGAACCTTAATTGGTCAACCCCCACCAAAAATTCATCACATAAACAATTGCATGATTGAAATGGGGGGAAACATTTGGGGGAAAAAAAAGGGCCGGGGGGGAACCCCCCCGGGGCCCCTTAAAACCACTGTCACCCCCTCTATCTCCGCCTCCCCCTCCCCCACCCCCAAAAGCTTTTCCTCCCTCCCCATGTCTCTCAGATTCATGATCAGGTTCACCTCTGCTTCATCTCCACCTCGCCCGATCCCACCACACCACCAAGACCCTTTCCTTTCCCCCTTCTATTTCCGCCAGTTTAAAGACCTCACCCGACAGGGGGCCAACCCTACACCACCTTCTGTCTTCCATTTTGGGGAGCAGAAGAAACACTTTAACCCAAACCACCCCAAAACCCAAAAGCCTAATGTCAGCTTTGCCAGTTTTTGGGCCCTTTGGGAAATGTTCCCTTTTCCCAAATCGGGACACAGAGGGGTTTTCCCCGCCACTTCAGGGCCCCTCCCTGCCCCCAATACCAAAATGCCAGCACCCATTTCTTTGCCAGAAAAGCCGCCCCCTGCCCTGGCCACCACGTTCTTCAAAAATTTCAATGCTTTTTGTCTGCATCTGTGCCCGGGAAAAGCCCAAACCCCCAAAACCTGACACATGGACTAGTAACGGCCCCAAGGGCCGCTAAAAAATTCTCTGTGACAGCTCACGGGGTGGGGCTGGGGGGAATTCCGGGGTACGGTGGCTCTCAGTTTGGGGCGAAAACCTCTTCAAAAACCCGGGGAAGGTCGGGGCCCTTTTTTCCCCAAGATCCCTGGGGGCATCACGTCCCAGAGCCACCAGGCCTGTTGAAATAATCTCCTTGGAGACCTCCACACACGGTCAGGGCTGGGGACGGCCCTCCGCAACAACCGAGCGCTGGCTGTGACAAAAAACCTTGTCCCCAGCAAGGGGGTGCGATAAACGGCAAAAATCTGCTGGCCGCCCTTAAAAATCGGTACTGGAGCCACCCCTTTGGGCCGGGGCACATGCCCCATAAAACCTTTCTCCAAAATTTTCTAAAGACTACCCGGGTCTGGACTCCCCTGCTGAAAAAGGGGTCGGGGTTCTGAGTTCGCACTTCCGGGGTTCCCGCCCCCGCTTCGCCCCACCTGCTGCGTCGCAGCGCCCGCTGGGCCTCCCCGTCAACCTCTCATTTTTTGACTTTGGCAACCCCGTGGAATTCCACCCTCCACATGCTCCGGTTTGTGGCACCCAAGCCCCCAATGCCTTTAACCCCGACGAAGGGGACACATGGCCTGACAAGACGATGCGGACCTCGGGGTTTTGACCCACCAAGTGGAGGAAAGGTAAAAGCTCTGCCCCATCCTGCCATTTTTGAAAAGCCCCCAAAAGGTCAGTGTGGACAATCCCCTTGTCAGCAGGGCATTGTGGTGATCTTATTCTGGAACTCTTTGGGAAAACTTTTAAAAAACCCGGCCCCCGCCAGCGACGGAGGGGGAGAGGGGACACAAGCAGCACGGACCCTTTTCCCTCCGTCAAATCCAAAAGGGCCCGACTTTTTCCCAAAATTTTATGGGTTCTCATTGGGCAGGGGTTCAGGTCCAGAGCTAGTGCAAGGCGGCCCCCTCAGCTCTCAGGGCCCATCATCTAAAGGCAAGTGGGGGCTGGTTGAAGTTGCCGGGGGAAACGGGGGAGGGGGAATTTCCTAGACCCCCGACGCCCGGCCTTGGAAAGATTTGGCGTGAATTTGAGGAAAGTGAGAAGATCATTTCGCTAGTGCCCCTAAAACCCAGGGGTTTGGGGAACCCCGGGCCTCCATCCCCTCACATGATTTTGGGATGCTCCATTTCCCCCAACATATCCTCGCTTTAAAGGGGCCATCAAAAGGAACAACGTTACTGGGGGGCCACCCCCCTGAATCCTCGTACAAAAAAAAACCACACTTTCCTTCCCCCTTTCCCCAAAATAGAGAGAAAAAGGGCGGGAAATGGAACCTTCTAAATTGATCAACGGGAGACATCTTTTCCCGCCTCCTTCACGTTTTTCAAATGCCCCACGGTGGAACAATGCCAGCAAAGGACAGAAATAGAGAGCCCAGTACCCGAGCCAGCAGCGCAGCAGCGGAAAGGGTGGCAAAAAAGCCTAATGGGTACCTCGGGCAACCCTTTATTTACCCCCCTCACCAACGCATCAATGTGGGCCACACATACAACATCCAGAGACCACTTAAGACATGGTGAAACGACTACTGCGTCCAACACCGATTTTTTTGTAGTGTTCCGGACCCAATAGATTCGGGGTACCCAAAAATGGACGAAGGGCCCCCAGCGGCCGCCACCCCATAGAGGTTTGCCCCTTCCCAGCAGCCAGCTTCATATCTGGGGCGACCTTCAGCACAGCTGGGGGGAGCCCCATTACAAAAAACGCATCCCTTTCCACAGATAATGGGGATCTTTACTTCATAAAGATGATTCAGGCATGGATCTCTGATTTTGGTTTGGGCCCCCCAATTGCCGGGGTCACCGATTAGTTGCGGTCTACTTCACATTCCTCCCAAACAAAAAAGGTCCTTTTTAAAAAAAATTTAATTTTTAAATTTATAAATTTTTTTTGTTTGCAATTTTTTACTAAATTTCCCCCCATTCTTTTTGCGGGTTTTTGCTGTGAGGAGCCCCAAAAGACCCCAAAGGTTTAAATAAACAAAAAAAATATTCCATTTACTCCTTCATCTTTAGATTTTTCACTTTGCAAGGGTTTTTTGGGTCATTTTTGCCTCAAAAATTTTTAACAGGGGCTGAAATTCAAAATTTAAATTTTTTTGGGGTCATTTTTGGCTGTAGATACAGCAAAAATCAGGTTTTTTTGGGAACAAATTTTTCTTTTTAAAGTGCTTTTCCCCTTTCACAATTTTTAACAGGCTGAAACCCATTTTTTAATTTTTTTGGGTCATGCGCTTGAAATGCAGCAATACTACAGTCCATTCAAAAAATGTTTTTTCAAATAAAAATTTTTCTTCAAAATTTTCAAAAGTGGCTCAGGGTAAAGGGTTTTTAATTTTTTGGGGGGAAATTTTGCTGGGGCATCACTATCCTACGGGTTTCATTCTAAAAAAGGGTTTTTTCTAACAGAAAATTTGTTCTTCACAATTTGTCAAAAGGGGGCCCCAAAGGGGTCATGTTTTAAATTTTTTTGGGGGCCCTTTTTTGCTTGAAAAATCGGGCTATACTACGGGCCCCTATTCTAAAAAATTTTTTTTCCCAAAACCAAAACTTTTTGTTTTTTCCCACAAGGGTTAAAGGGGGTTTAAAGGGGGGATGGGGGCTGCCCCAAAACCGGGAATGGGTAGGACACTGTTAATACACAATTAAAAAAATGATTTTGTTTTTGCAAGACCCTTTAACATACCCTATAAACCCCTTTAAATTGAGACAACCCATTTAATACAATTAAAAAAGACAAACAAAGACATGGGGGGATTCCCAAAAAAGGGTTTTTTTAGAATTAAAGTACAAAAAACTTGCATGTACAAAAAAAGCTTTTTAAAAAAAAATTTCCCCTAATTGAAAAAGGAGGGACAGGGAAAAATTTACCAGATTAGGTTATTTAGGACATGGGGTTGGGCACGACAGGAACAAAGTACAGAGACCTTTCCTCCAGCACGTTTATTTAAAAAGAGAAAAAAAAACCCCAAAGGAAAGGGGCCCCTGGGAGTAACAGGCGTTAAACCAACCCGATTTCCAAGTGAACTCATTGGGCCACACCATACGGGGGGCAAGCGCTACCCAGGGATTGACTGGTTTCGAGGAAGGCTAAATTTTCACACTTTTCCCCTTCCCCACTCTGCTTTAGAAAGACATTTTTTTTGCTGCTCATCCCGGGATTTTAACCTCCATATTAATAATACGGATGCCACCTGGGCTCTCACCGCACCCCCCCCTGTAACCCCGGGCCCGGGCATGCGTGGCCCCCGGCAGTATAGTCAATTCCAGTGAAACTAAAATGGTGGGGTTTAAAGACTCCTTTTTTCCCCCGGGACTTTTTAAAAAGTGGGGCCATGCTGTGGCCCAAAAGGGATTCAATGTCCAGTGAAACTAAAAAAGGGGTTGAAAGACTCCTTTTTCCGCACTTTTTTAAATCTGGGTTTTGCAGGTTTTGGGGGGTTTATGCTGGTTTGGGCCCCGGGCATGTATATTTAATTCCATGGGAAAAAAAAAATGGTTTGAAAGACTCCTTTTTTTGCACTTTTTAAATGGGGGTTTATGCAGGGTTTTTGGTCATGCTGGGCCCAACAGTAAAGTCCAAAGTCCCTAAAAATAAAATGGTGGGGAAAGACTCCCTTTTTTTTGGGACTTTTTTTAAAAGTGGGGTTTTTTCAGGTTTTTGGGGGGCCCCTTTCGGGGGCCCCGGAAAAAGTATAGTCAAAGTCCAAAACTAAAATGGTGGGGAAAAACTCCTTTTTTCCGGGCCCTTTTTAAAAGTGGGGGGCATGCAGGTTTGGGGGGTCAAAGCGGGGTTCCAGGACGGGGTATTTAATGTCCCTTCAATAAAAATTTATGGGTTTATTTCATAAAAGCCTTCTGGCCTTTTTTTTTGTGGGTATGCAGGGTTTTAGGGGGCCCTCGTGGGACAAAAAGGGATAGTGAATGGGGTGTGACTTTTTTTTTTTCTTTTTTAAAACCCAAGTGTTGGCCTAGGGTTACACCCATCCATTTTTACTGTTGTGGCGTTAAAAACCACTTCTCCACCCTGTTTGGGGTGGGAAAAATGAAGGGGTTGTTGCTCTCCCATAAAATTTTTAAAGGGCATCGGGGATAACGACTATCGAAAAACCCCTTTTTGATGGTGGCCGACTATCGACACGATTTAATGTCCCATACCAACGTAATCCCCTCAAAAACTACGGTTAACTAAAAAAAGGGGGTGGAGGAAATTTCCTTTCCACGGCGGTTGGGCCCGGAATCAATTACCTACAGCGAAAAAGACCAGTTCACACTGGGGAATAAAAATACAAAGGGATTAAAATTAAAAAAACCCTGGTTTTTCAAAACCTACCGGCTGTGGGCCGGGGACCAACCAAAACCCAAAGGGGTTCAGGGCCCCAAACAGACAAAAACCCTAGAGTCTGCTTTTGGGTCCAAAAAACCACCCGGTATTCAACTGTTTTGTAAACCCAAAAAGAAAATTTTTAATGTACCCTTTTGGGAAAAAATGAGGGTTTTTTTAAATATAGTCCAAATTTCTGCCCCTTTATAAACTTTTTTTCCCTAAATTTAGGGGTGTATTTTAAAGTTCAAGCACTTTTTTAAAATAGTAATCACTTGCTGTGCCGTAAATTTTCAGAAACAAAATTTAAACTTTTTGGGTGTGAAATCAAAAGCGTTCCCTTTTTCCCCTAAACCCTTTCCAAAATTTTTAAAATGGTCAAAACGTTACACTTAGGGTATGGCACATTTTTTTTTGCAAGAAAAAGCATTTATTTAAACAGGGAAAAAAATTTTTTTATCAGTATGTTTTTTTTCCCTGCGTTTTTATGTGTTTTTATTCATTTTATATGGGTTTGGGGCTTTTGTTTTAGTTTATTTTATGCATCTTTTCAAAATATGCAAGTTCATTTTTAAATTTTAACTCTTTTTTTGGGGCAATTTCACTCATGAGGAAACCCCACTTCCCATTTTTTTTGCAGTGCATAACACAATTCCCAAAAGGTGCACCAAAAAAAACTTTTCTGGGGCGCCTTTAATTTATGTTTTTTCCAATTTTAGTCAATGGGCCATAAAAGTTTGGGTTTTTGTGCATATGTTTTTCAAAACCCAAACCCTGAAAAAAATTATTTTGTCATCATCCACTCCAAAAAATTTCCCCGGGGATTCTAGCCCTTAAGGGGTTTTTTTTCACCAAGCAGTTTCACAGCCACACCCAGCTTTTTAAAAAACCCCAAAAATGGTTCAAGCTTTGGGGGGTCCAAAACATTCTGCTATTCCTAGCTATTCCCGTTAAAACCTTTACAAAAAGGCAAGAATTTTTAAATGTTTTTGCACTAAAGTTTTTTCATGTTTACTTAGCTAATTGATAACCTTTTAAAGTATTTTACTAGAGATAAGACTCTGCAAGAGCTGACTCACCATGGATGGACTAAATTAGTGACTGCAGCTTTGAGCAATGAGAAATAAGAGAGACCAAAGAGAGTTGAAGAAGAGATGTTTGTAATCAGAGAAACCTGTGTGCTCTAAGAGGAGAAAAATCTTCATTATCTCCTGACCAAAGAAAAATCAACAAAGCAATGTATTTCGAAAATGTCTTCAACTAACTGACCCTACATGTTAAAAGCTAGTGAGATGTAATGTTTAGAGTGCAAAGGATATGATTTTTAATGCATAGTGATATTTCTGAATACATTCTTATAAAAATTGTAACCCAATTATGATCATACTATTGACATTTTAAGACATTTGGAACAATTTAGTAAGTTTATTAATGAAAATGTATTTCCCAAGTAAAAAAGAGAGATACAGGAACATTGGTTAAATATAGGTGTTATCTGTTGTTAGATTACAACTAGAGATGGGCGAATTGATTCTAACGAAGTGGAATTCGTTTAGAATTTCAGGAAAACCGGTTCTAAACGAAGTCGAAGTTTGGGGGACTTCGGGTGAACGAAGTGTGCTTTTCGTTGATAAAATGGCTGCGAGCACGGGGGTGTTACATGGGGCAAAGAACTCTGGGAGGAAGAAGGGCATAGCCTACATGACATGTGCAGAGATGAAGCCAATCAGAGCTAGTAGTTTGTGGCTGCTCAATTCTTTTGCACAATTTACATCCAGGGGTTAATTAAGCGTTGTTTTTCTGCTGTGGTGACTCCAAGAAACCGTCTTTTTCACCGCCAAAAATACAATTTTCCTGTAGCATAATTCACAAGCGAAAGTTAATTACAACTTTTTCTCTTGTTGTGTAGCATCAAAAATACGCCATTGTAACACCTACAAAGCTATTTAGTTTGTGGTTGCTCAATTGTTTGGGGGCAATTTAAATCCAAGGGTTAACTAAGTATTTTTCTGCAGTTGTACTCAGTAAAAGAAACTTTCTTTTCACCGCCACAGAAGAAATTCTGTACTAATTTTCATATCCGAAGGTTTAATTAAGCCTGTTTGTGGTTTTTCATTCAGTAAAATACACTAGTTTTTTAAACGGCACATACAAGTCAATTTTTCCTGGCCATTTGTGGAGCACAATTTATATCCAAGGGTTACCAAGCTTGTTACTGGTTCATTTGGAGTCAAATACAGGGTGTGTATTTATCATCTACAGATATCTTCATCAAACAGTGTCTGTACATTTTAGAACAAACAGTATGTCAGAGATAGAGGTGGCAGGCTCTTCACCTGCGAGTGGCAGAGGCACAAACATTCCTGGAGCAGGGCCCAGTCGCAGCACAGCAAGGGGACGTCCCAGCAGGGGTCAATAGGTGAGGCCACAAATGCTGCTGTCATCTACGGCCGTGTGCTGACTAGCAACCCAAGGGTTCTTGATTGGTTGACTAGGTCATCCACTTCCTTCAAGATTAGATCTGACAACCTCAGCCAAGAGTCGGTGGGAACCTCACACACAACCCTTAGTTGGCATGGCCCGGGAGCGGGTCAGCGGTCCTCACCTGTCCTCAACCCGCCTCTGTCCCATCCGGTTCCTCAGCCAGAGATCTACTATGTGGTCTGGGCTCAGCGCCACTATATAGCGAGGATGAACAATTTGAGGAGGGGAGTCAGAAGCTACTTTGGGAGCGAAGAAATGGGGCCCAAAATCCCCTGCTTCTTGCAGTAGCGGGAAAGTATAGATGTGAAGTGGCATGGGGGGTCATGTTGTGAGGGGTCAGCCTCTGCATACCCAAAACCGGTGATGAGGACAGCAGTGACGATGAAACCCAATTGATGATGATGTAGCCGACTGCACTTGGGAGCCGGGTGAAGGAAGGGCTTCATCATCGTCAGGGAAGAGGGCGTCAGCTTGCGGGTTTAGGCAGCGGTGCAGCCAGCAATGGCTTTTGTGGCGTTAGTCCGCAGGGTAACAGCAGTGTGAGATCGGGAGCCAAGCGGCCACGGGGGTAAAAAACCTGCTTCGCAGGGCCAAGAAAGTAGTGGCAGAGGGGCTAAAAGGAAGGCAGCGGCGGCAGAAGTCACTCAAATGCGGAGCGTTGGCGGTAGAAAACAGCTACTCGGCGGTTGTGGCAGTTCTTTGCTAAGACACCGGAGGAGCCGAATATGGGTTTTACGTAGAATCTGTGGGCCGAAGTGAAGCGTGGCCAGGGAGCTAACGTTGGCACCACGGGCCCTGCGTCAACACATGCAGCTCACCATCCGGTGGCCTGGAGAAAACGTGGATCAATGTGGTGGTCCATCCCGCCGCCGCAGCAGCAGCACCAGTGTCACGCATGCCCTTGCAGCCAGTTCAAGGCTCCACCACCTCTGCAGAAGGTGCTGTTTCTCTTTGAAATCATCTCCCGGGCCAGATGCTCCTGCCCCCGCTACTCATGGCCCAGCAGTCGTTCAGCGAATGATTGCAAAGAGACAACAGTATGAATCCAACCATCCTAAGGTGCAGCAGCTGACCATGCCCCTGTCCAAGTTGTTGGTGTTGCAGTCCCTCCCTTTCCAATGGGGACTCTGCACCGTTCAGAGAATAATGGCTTGTGCCGAGCCGAGATGGAGAGCTCCAAGCCGTAAATTTCTTTTCCAAAAGGCAGTACCAGCACTTCATAAATTTGTTAGAACAGAAGGGAAACCAGTCCTTGAGCTTATCGGTTTGTTCCAAGGTGCACGGCAGTGCGGACGTCTGGCTGTTAACTCGGTCGGGGCCAGTAATGTCCTTTACGGCCACTGGGGGGAATGTGCTTCCGGCCGAGAACACCAAAAACTTGGACAGGAGACGACCGCTTTCTCCTCCACGTTGTCAAAACTGCGGCTCCTGCGCCAATGTCCGCCTCCTCCTCCTCCACCACCACCACCATCTCAGCCTCCACAAGTATGCTCCATCATACCAATGTGTAGGGCACAATGGTGTCACGCAGTTCTACACCGGGCTTGACTCGGCGAACAAAGTCACACAGGGGAGGAACTGCTCCGCGTCATGCAGCAAGAAATCGATGTTGGGCTTTCTCCGCGCCAACTACAAATCGGAACCATGGTGACGGACAATGGGAGGAACATGGTGTCCGCGCTTCCCGAGGAGGGATGGTCCATGCGCCCTGCATGGCGCACGTGTTCAATCTGGTTGTGAAAAGGTTCCTGAAGTCTTCCACCAATCTTCAGAACATTCTGAAAAGGGCCAGGAAACTTTTGCATGCACTTCATCCATTCCTACAAAGCCAGGAACACCCTCCTCAAGTTGCAGCCCCCCAAAACGGCCTCCCCCAACACACTTTTGATATGCGATGTTTCCACCCGTTGGAATTCCAGCCTGCACATGTTGGACCAACTGTATGAACAAGAAAAGGCCATTAACGATTTTTTGATGATCTAGGCGGACAGAGTACTCCCCTGTGTAATTTTGATGTCACCCAGTGGCAGCTCATGTGTGACACCTGCCGTTTGTTGAGGCCATTCGAGGAGGGCGAACGTTATTTGTCAGTCGCCAGGACTACGGTTTGAATAAACGTCTTTCCCACTGCTTCATGTCCGGGAACGATGCTTAAAAATCTTCTGGGCAGGGTAGTGGAGATGTGGCGACTACATCTCGGGCCCACATGAGTCCGCTGAGGCTGAAATGGAGGAGGAGGAGGACATTGGAGCAAAAAGCATTGTCTGGTGAAATGAGTGGTTTTCTACCCAGGTGACAAGAGAGGAGGACAGGAGCAGCTGGAAGGGGTAGATGGAGAGGAGGAAGACGAGGCAGTTTACACGCAAGCACCGTGGCAGGTTTACAGTGGACATGGAGGCAGGAGTCCCTCTGAGTCACTTGTGCAGATGGCCCGCAGCATGCTGATTTGCCTGGCTATTGACAGCCGAATAGTCCCTCCTCTGACAGGTCTGACTGGGGGATTCCTCAGCGCTCACGTACTACTTCTGCGGCTGCTGGCGGAAGGAGGGGGGGGTAGGAGCAGTACCAGCTCCATCAAACACAACCTAAAGTCTGGAGTCACTGTGGCAGCTTTCCCTTTACCCGCCTAGTGAGGAGGGCAAATCGCCAGCTGCAGCAGCAACAGGACCTGGAGCAGTCCCTGAAACCAACAGGGGGTGGCCTACATGACAGCACACTGCCACCCCAGTTAGAAGATCCGCTGGACTACTGGGCAGCCAAACTGGATGTGTGGCCGCAACTTGCAGTGGAGAAGCTGTCCTGCCCGGCCAGCAGTGTGGCATTAGAGCGTGTGTTCAGTGTGGCGGGGGCCATCGTTACCCCAAGGAGAACCCGCTTGTCCACAGGAAATGGGGAATGACTTA
Organism: Phyllomedusa bahiana; assembly: GCA_025379985.1. Classification (NCBI taxonomy): domain Eukaryota; kingdom Metazoa; phylum Chordata; class Amphibia; order Anura; family Hylidae; genus Phyllomedusa; species Phyllomedusa bahiana. The sequence goes on from JAODAL010013928.1 coordinate 47,149, forward strand.
CCTTTGTCAAGATGAATCGGGCATGGATCGGCCAGGACTTCCACACACCAATGCCTTAGGCGTCAGTCTGGGTTCAAACTACCTGCCTCAGCCACTATTCTGATGCCGCCACCCGCCTGATGCCACACATCTGCTGACAGTTTCTCCATCTGCCTACAACCATCTTTACCAGGGACTGGTATTGCCAGCCACCTCAACAGTCTGTCATTGTGCCACTCTATGACCTCATGCTGCTGCTGCTGTTGCTGGTGCCGGGACATCCACACTGTTCATTGTGGCACTCTCTGACCTCATGCTGCTGGTGCTGTTGTTGCTGCTGTGGTCACCTACACACTGTTCTATTGTGCCACTGCCTACTACTGTTTTGCCACCTCCAGAATGTCATTGTGCCACTGTCTGACCTCATGCTACTACTGCTGCCGTAACCTCCACACTGTGTCATTGTGCCACTCTGTGGCCTACTCCTGTTTTAGCCACCTCCAGAATGTCATTGTGCCACTGCCTGACCTCATGCTGCTGCTACCGTGACCTCCGCTCTCTGTCATTGTGCCACTCTGTGGCCTACTCCTATTTTTGCCACCTCCAGAATGTCATTGTGCCACTGCCTGACCTCATGCTGCTGCTGCCATGCCCTCCACTCTCTGTCATTGTGTCACTCTGTGGCCTACTACTGTTTTGCCACCTCCAGAATGTGATTGTGCCACTGCCTGACCTCATGATGCTGCTGTGGCTGCTGTCGTGACCTCCACTCTCTATTGTGCCACTCTGTGGCCTAATACTGTTTTGCCACCTCCAGAATGTCATTTTACCACTGTCTGACCTCATGCTGCTGCTGCCGTGACCTACACACTGTGTCATTGTGCCACTGTCTGACCTCATGCTGCTGCTGTGGCTACTGCCGTGACCTACACACTGTGTCATTGTGTCACTGTCTGACCTCATGCTGCTGCTGTGGCTGCTGCTGTGACCTACACAATCTGTCATTGTGCCACTGTCTGACCTCATGCTGCTGCTGTGGCTACTACCGTGACCTACACACTGTGTCATTGTCCCACTCTGTGGCTTACTCCTTTTTTTGCCACCTCTAGAATGTCATTGTGCCACTGTCTGACCTCATGCTGCTGCTGCTGTTGATGCCGTCAACTCCACACTGTGTCATTGTGCCACTCTGTGGCCTACTCCTGTTTTGCCACCTCCGGAATGTCATTGTGCCACTCTCTGACCTCATGCTGCTGTGGCTGCCGCCGTCACCTCCACACTCTATTACTGATGTTGCCACCTGAGCCCTAAGCTAGTATTTTTCCAGCTGTCGCTGCCATGACTTTATCAGGCTACATTCCCCTTCAGTTTTTTGGTCAGTTTTGCCCTCTTAAGTGCCCAGGGCATTTTATAGTGAAGCGATTCTAAGAGCGGCTACATTCATGTGCGTGTCATACAAAAACACAACATTGTATGAAGACTAAACCAAGCTCCCTCTGCATATTTAAGCATGGCACAACGTTCTACATCACCCTGCAGGCTCTGTGCAGCCTGGAAATAGCTGTTTTTTAACGTGATTCGTCCCGAAGTAATTCGGAACGAGGTTATTTTTGTCGGGGAAATTCGGCGAAGTCACCGAATCGAATTTTTGAGAAATTCGCCCATCTCTAATTACAACAAAAGCCATTGAAAAGCAATAAAAAGGTTGAGATGACTTTCTGCGTCTTGAAATCATAGTGTGTTACTTGTAAAATTAAGCTTTGCTGCAGCTGTAGAATTTAATAGAATTGCATCTTCAAGGATGTTAGATATTTTTGAATTACAGTATTTTGTGTTTAAAAGTCATCATGGGCTCCTTCTAGACAATAAGGTCTCTTCCTTCTCACCGTCCCCTTAGGCTATGAACTCTTCTGACTACAAATGATTGAAGTTTACATTTTTAATATTTTTTTATCTAGCTATTGTTTTTTTCTATATGTTTTTGCATTTTTACTGTTTGTTTATTAATGGATTAATTGAATATATACTATTTGTTATAAGAAAAAATATTTAGTACTCAACCTTTTTGGTCCTCAAACTGACTTCTGCAAAAAATTAATGAAAAGTACCAAGGTGTCCCTGTCATGTTTAATGGCAGGTGCAGTAACTGAGGGAGCAGAGCATGACACAGGAATTCTCTCTTTGGTGTTCTACGACTCCTTGTTTTATCACCTTTCTCTTCAGTCCTGCACTTGGCATAACACAGCATATCGTTTCTGTCTCAAATTTTTCTGTAAGACTCTGTTAAGATAAGTGTCAGAGGTTTCATTGCAGATTTTATCATAGTCTAATGAAAAAAGTATTTTTTTCTGTCAAAATGACGAAACCCAGAGGAACCCAGTATAAATCAAGGGTATCTATCATCTGCCAGTGCTATCATATAAAATATCTAAAAGAGCACTGTGGCTTCCTTTATGAATGGAATCCAGAAAAAATGTGAACAAGGCCTAAAACGTACCTATACGAGTAACAGTAAAATGCTGAGCAATGATCTTGTGTCTTATGCAGCTCATTACTAGTTTACTGTTTGTACACGATTGTCACAGACTGATTTGTATGGGTTAATTTGATGCTTAATGTACTTCACTGATGGTACTGACTAGATAATTTTTACAGACCACATACTAAACAACAACCTGGTAAGAATAAGTTAATTCTGGTTGAAAGGAAACCTAAAACTTAATTTATGTAGTCAACGTGGGTAGAACAACAAACAAAACAAAATAAGTCAAAATGCTCCAAAGCATGGCAGAGCCAAAATGAATGCACTCATAAAACTTTTTTTTCAAGATCTCTCATAACAGCCTCATATAACAGTGCTCTTAGGGGTATCACCCAAATAGCCTCCATCACTGTGCATTAATGAGATAGTAAAATTTAAGCGTGGAATCCACAAGAATTCTTCTGTTGAAATCTGCATTGCCTGCCATGTTTTAATGAACATTGTTTACTAAAGTACTCACTTTTTGTATGTGGATTTAGATGTGATTTTTGAACTTGATTTTACAGATTTTTTGCAGTCAGAGTCCAATTCATGCCAACTGGTTTTGGACAAGACTTTAAGCTAAAATCCATAAATGTTTTGGGTGTGTTTTTCACAGGGATTTTAGCCATCCCATTGACATCAATAGTAAATTTTCATGCATTTTCCATGTGGAATATGACCAAAAATGAACATGTTCAAAGTTTTGTTGATTGTAGGTTTATGAAGGATCGGTCTTGTCAAACTAATCTCATCAGCTTCTATGAGGAAGTTAGCTCTAGACTGGATCGGGGTGAGGCATTGGATGTAATATATCTACATTTCTCTAAAGCATTTGATACAGTGCCACATAAAAGGTTGGTAAGTAAAATGAGAATGCCTGGACTGGGGGAAAATGTGTGCATGTGGGTAAGTAACTGACTCAGTGATGGGAAAAAAAAAGGGGGTTATTAACTGTCTACTCAGCTGGTCCCTTTTTCTAGGGGGGTACCACGGGGGGCAGTTTTGGGGTTCATACCCACTTGAATTTTTTCATTAACAAATCTTAACATGGATTGCACGTAAATATCGATTTTGCGATGTACTAAGTTTGTAAAGTAATAAAACACAATACAGGATAATGTGTTATTACAAAGGATCGGGATGGGTTGGAGGCCTGGGCAAGAAGAAGGGCAATGGGGTTTTTTAACAATATAAATGCAAATTATGCACAGGGGAGAAAATCCTTTACATGATTACATGTCAAATGGAAAAAAAAACACTGTTTAAAAGTGACAGGAAAGGGATTTGGAATCCGGTGGACATTAAACTTATTGTAGCAGTCAGTGTCTCACAGCTGCCAAGGGAAAATAGGTTAGGGGGGTGTATTAAAAAGGGGGGAATAGATGAAACATTGAAAACATTTATTCTCCCATTATCAATTTACTGATTAGACCACAATGGAAATTTTCAGTTTGGGCACCTGAATAGGAAAACAATTGTAGACTTGAATAGGTAAAAAAAGGGGGGCAACAAAAAAATAAAGGACTGGAGGGGGACTGGCAAAACCCCTTTGGGGGGACATAAAAAATATTTTAAATTTTTTAAAGGTCAATATAGAGATCCTATCAAGATTTATTTATATCCAGGACTGTATCCAGAAAAAGGGTCATCCTCTACTCTTGAGGAAAAAAAGGGTTTCTCAAAAAACATAGGGATTTTTTTACTTTAGGATTTTTAAAACTGGGGGAACTGTCTGTCAAAACTTGTAAATTCAATAACACCTTTACAAATATGTACATGTATTGGGTTTTTTTGAAAACCCGGTATCAAAAATTTATTTTTCCAGGCTATATGTAAGAAATATATTCTGTGTCTGAAACACATAATCCAGGCAGCCAGAAGCTTTTTTTTTAATGTGATATGTGCTGGATTTTGCTATTTACTGGCCAGCATCAAGTTCTTTTATTTGTGCTAAATTGACCAAGATTGGCGGGAAAAGTTTTTTTCGGGCCCCCGCTCCTTATGCTCCTTGATCAAAAGACAGACAGAAATTTACAAACCAAGGGAAAAATCATACATTTTTTAAAAATTTTTAAGCTATTTTTAATACATTTAGAAAAATAGTCACTAAAGAGAAAGTGAACATATTGTCAAGTAATGGTTCGGCAGTTTGCACTCAAATAGCAAAAGAAATAAAAGTCACAGCTCACCTGAAGATCCTGAAAGTGTATCCCAGTTGGTAATCAATTTCTGTCCTGGGCGATTCAGACTCCAGACACCATGTTTATCAACATACTGGGTAATAGTCTAGGAGGTAAACAACATGGTTGACACATTAGGGGCGTGTTAGCGATTTTTGGCTATGAATCGCGGTATCGTAGTCGGCCCCTTTCGATAAAAGGTTTTCGTATGGCACGATTTGGCCGGGTGACCTTTAAAGTCATGGGGGGAAAAACAAACACCTTCATTATTACACCCAAACCCAAGGTGGGGGAAGCTGAAATTAACATCCCCAACAGTCAAAAGGATACGTGCTACATCTTAGGCAAACACTTAGGTTTAAAAAATCACAGAAAAAAAATCACGACCTTTACTATCCCTGTTTTTACCACAGCCCGACCCTTAAACCTGCATCACCCACAAATTAAAAATGCCCAAACAGTTGATTTGAACCCTCATGTTACTTAACTGGACTTTAATATCCTGTCCTGGAAAAGCAGCATGAGCCCCCCAAAACCGCTGACCCCCACATTTTTAAAAAGTGCCGCAAAAGAGTTTTAAACCCCCATTTTTTTTGAACTAGAATTGATATACCTTCCTGGGCCACAGCATGACCCCAAACCTGCAGACCCCACATTTAAAAATGCCGGAAAAAAAAGGGGTCTTTCAACCCCCATTTTAGTTTCACTGGACATTGAACTATACCTGTCCTGGGCCACCTACAGCTTGAGACACCCCAAACTGCATGACCCACCACATTTTTTAAAAAAGTGCCGGAAAAAAAGGGAGGTCTTTCAACCACCATTTTAGTTTTACTGGACCATTGATATAACTGTCCTGGGCCCACGCATGAGCCCAAACTGCATTGGACCCCACATTTAAAAAGGCCGGAAAAGAAAAAAGGAGTCTTTCAACCACCATTTTAGTTTCATAGGACATTGACTATTACCTGTCTGGGCCACAGCCATGAGCCCCAAACCTGCATGACCCCCAAATTTTAAAAAGTGCCGGAAAAAAGGAGTATTTTCAACACCATTTTTTAGTTTCACTGGACATTGGACCTATTACCTGTCATGGGCAACAGCTGAGCCCCAAACCTGCATGACCCCCAACATTTAAAAAGTGTGCCGGAAAAAAAAAAAAAAAAAAGGTGTTCTTTCAGCCAACATTTTTGTTTCACTGGACATGACCTATCCTGTCATGGGCCACAGCATGAGCCCCACAAACCTGCATTGACCACCACATTTAAAAAGTACCGGAAAAAAGAGTCTTTTCAACCACCATTTTAGTTTCACTGGACATTGGACTATCCTGTCCTGGGCCACAAGCATGTAGACCCACAACCTGCATGTCCCCAGATTTAAAAAGTGTTGGAAAAAGGGTCTTTACCACCATTTTAGCTTATCAATGGACATTGACTATACCTGTCTGGGCCCACAGCATGAGCCAACCTGCATGACCCCCCTACATTTAATAAGGCCGGGAAAAACAAAAGGAGTCTTTCAGACCACCATTTTTGTTGAACTGGTCATTGACTATACTGTCCTGGGCCACAGCATGACCCAGGGCTGGAGTTACAGTAGGGTGCGGTTGAAGCCAAGGACTGGCTGTCGTTCATCTATTAACACGGCAGGTTCTTATAAAATGCCCTGATGACGCAGCAACGGAAAACAACTGTCGTGCTTAAAGCAGAGTGCGCGGAAACAAGCGAAAGTGTGAGAACTCCAGCCATTTCCTCCTGTACACAGTTCATACCTGGGTTAGCGCTTGCCCCTCCGTTATGAGAGTGTGGACCAATTGAGCTTCCACTTGGAAATACTGGTGGTTAACGCTCCTGTTTCACCCAGGTGCCCTTTATCTTGGCTTTCTTTTTCTCATTTTATTCAATGGTGCTGGTAGAAATGGTCTCTGTCTTTGTTTCTCTGTCCGTTGCTCCATACTTCATGTCCTTCTGAATAACTACAATCTGGTCAAGTTTTCTGTTACTCCTTGTACAATTCAGAGGATTTTTTTAACAGCAATTTTTTGTAAATGCAAGTTTTTTAGTACTTTAATTCTAGAAAACACATTTTTATAATAGGATGAATCCCCACCAATGTCTTTGTTCTCTTTTTTTCATTGGTTATAAATGGGTTGTCTCAATACAGGGATTGATAGCTATGTTTTAAAGATCTTGCAAAAACAAATGTCATTTTGCATTATGTGGCCAATAACAGTGTCCATACACTATTCCTGTTTTCTGACAGCACCTATCACCCTTCGAGCCACTGCTTGACATTGTGAGACAAAGGTCTGTTTAGAACTTAGAAGATGAAAGGAAACAAAATTTTTTAGAATAGACCTGTAGTATAGCTGCATGGTCACAGCAAAATGCCCCCCAAAAAAATTCAAAAGCATGACCCATGAGCCACTTTGGGTCAATTGTGTAGAAGAAACAAATGTCTGTAAAGGAAGATGAAAAGAAAAACAACATATTTTTTTAGGAATAGGACCTTTAGTATAGCTGCATTGTCACAGCCAAATGCCCAAAAAAATCAAATGCATGACCCCCTTGAGACAACTTTGGTCAATTGTTGAAGAAAAATGTCATGTTTTAGAAAACCATTTTTTTATATAGGACCTGTAGTATTGCTGCATTTCAAAGCAGCATGACCCAAAAAAATTATAAAAATGACTTCTCAGCCACTGTTAAAAATTGTTGAGGGGTGAGAAAATGCCACTTTGAAGGCCACATTTCTGTGTTACAAGGACATGATTATTGCTTGTATCTCACGCTTACATGACCCCAAAAATTATAACATATGACTTCTGAGCCACTATTAAAAATTGTTGAGGGAGAAATGCCACTTAGAGCACATTTCTGTTTCCAAAGGACCATAATTATCGCTGTATCACACAGCAACAGGACCCCAAAAATTATAATATATGACTTTCTTCAGCCATAATTTTAAAAATTGTGAGGGTGAAGAGGAGGAAAGGTCAATTGCCACTTAGAAGCCACAATTTCTGTTACCCAAAAGGACCATGATTAAAGCTGTATCATCTCACAGCAACATGACCTCAAAACCATTGACCCAATGCGGGAAAAAGGGAAAAACTTCTTATGATACGTGAGTAATGAAACAGGTGTTGTCATGAAACCTTGCTGTTCTTTTACTGTCTCCTCACAGCAAAACAGCAAAATGAACTGTTGGAAAAGAGAAATAAAAATTGCAGTAAAGAATGATTCATTTTAAAAAAAAGTTTTTTTCAAGAGGACCATTTCTGTTTGAAAAGGAATGTGGAAGTAGACTGGCAACTAATCGGTGGAAACTCGGCAATTGGCGGCTGGGCCAGAACATTCATCAGTGATCCCATGCACTGATTTCATCTTGATGATGAAAATTCAAACGATCCACATTATCTGTGAAAGCCGGATGCGTTTGGTCTGAATGACTCTCCAGCTGTGATGGAAGGTCCGTCAGATATGACGCTGGCTGTGGGCCAGGGAACAAACACCTCCTACTGGCGTGACGAGCAGCTGGGCCATTCGTCCATTTGTATACCCAGAAGTCTAATTGGGTCCGGAACACATGCAAAAACATCGGTGTTGAGACGCACAGATAGTCGTTTGCACCCTGATCTTAAGCTGATCTTGTGTGTTGGATTGTGTGCCCGCATTGCATGCGTCGGTGAGGTGGGGTAATACAAGATTGACAGAGGGTCAGCCAATTAGGCTTTCTGCAACCTTGCCTGCTGCTGCCGCTACGCCTACTTGGAACTCTTACTGCAGTCACGTCGCTTGTTGTTGTTCCACCGTTGAATTTTGGGGAACCGTGTAAAGAGCCGCTACAGATCGTCTCCAGTTGACATATCAGCAAGGTCTCCATTTCCTGCATTTTTACTCTCTATTTGGGTGGTGGAAAAGGAAAAGTGCGATTTTTGTTTGTACCGGGGATCAGGAGGGTGGCCACCCAGTAACTGTTTGTTCATTTTGATGGCCTTAATGCGAGGATCATGTGGGAGGAAAGGAGATCCATCATTCATGTGTGAGAGGGAGGCTGTTTACATGCCTCTGTGTCGAGGGCACTAGCAAACTGATCTTCCTCATCTTCCTCCTACAGCCTCAATTCGCGGCCCCAAACATCTATCCTAGGCAGGGACATCGGTAACATCGGTTGTCTAGGAATACCTCCCTCCTCCTCCTCCTTCTTCTCCTCCGCTGCCTCGGCGAGCTTCAACACAGCCCTGACTTGCCATCTGAGATGATGCACCCTGTGAGTGATGCGCAACTTGCTCTAGCTCTGGACCCCGAACCACTGCCTAAGGAAGGGACCGATGAAAAATTGTGTACTGTCGGGACTTGATGTGATTTGACGGTGAGGAAAAGGCTCAGTGTCCGCATCTGTGTCCGTCTCCTCTCCGTCGCTGGCGGACCTGTTGTTTCAGAGTGTCCAACGATTCGTTTCCAGAACTAAGTCACCACACCCCAATTGCTCATGCTGGACAAGGGCATTGTCCGCCACTGACCATTTTGGTGGCTCTCAACTGGCAAGGATGGTGCTGGCTCTTTACACCTGCTCCACTCTCGGTGGTTCAACACCCCGAGGTCCGTACCGCTGCTTGTCAGGCCAATGTGTCATTCTTCGTACTGCGTTTAATGGCATTGCGCTGACTGCCACAATCGCTGGAGCATGGGGAGGGTGGAATTCCAGCGTGTTGCACTCCTGGGGTCAAACAATGAGACGGTTGACGGGGGAGGCCCGAGCTGACCGCATGCAACGCGCATGCGGCGGATATGAATTGATTGAAGAAGGGTGTTTAGTGGGCGAACGGCGGAAAGTGCAGAACTAAGACCTCAGAGCCTCTTCTGCAGGAAGTCCAGACCGGGTTAGCTCTTTAGAAATTTCATGGACGACAAGTTCCATGACAAGTGCAGGCAAGGGATGTGCTCCAGCCTACCCGAATCTTAAAGGGCGGCCAGCAGATTCCGCCCGTTTATCGCACACCACCTTGCCTGGCACAGGTTCTTGTCACCAAGCCAGGCGCTCGTGGTGTACTCGTTGTTTTTTTTTAGAGCCAGCACAGCTCCTGACTGTGTGGTGGACGGTCTCCACAGGGCACGAATTTTATTTCAACACGACCTGGTGTCTCTGTGGCTCGTGATGCCACCCCCGAGGCCTTGGGGGGAGGAAAGAGCCCTGCACCATCCTTGCGGTTTTGAAGAGGCTACGTTGGCTGCGCGCGGAGCCTGAGAGCACCCGTACCCCCAGAGGACATCCACCCAGCTCCCAGGAGCTGTCACAGAGATATAGCGGCCTTTGGCGTGGCTTACTAGTCCATGTGTCGGTGGTGAGATGGACTTTTCCGGACAGATTGCAGACAACGCGCGTTTGAAATTTTAGATGACAACGTGGGCTGGCCCCAGGCAGGGGACGGCTTTTCTGCAAAAAGAAAATGCCTGCTCGGATCTGGTATTGGGGGCAAGCGTGGGCCATGACGTGGCGGAAACCATCTGTGGTCACCAGACGAAAGGCAACATGTACAAGGCCCAAAAGCCTGGCCACTGCCGACATTCAGGCTTTTGGCTTTGGGGATGGTTTTGGGGTTAATGTGGTTTTTTCTTCTGCTCCCAAACCTGGAAGACAGAAGGCTCTGGCTGCCTAGAATGGCCGCTGTACGGGTGCAGGGTCGTCAAACTGGCGGTAGGGGAAGGGGTGAGGGTAGGTTTAGATGGGTATCTGGTGGTGCTGGTGGTACTCGGGCGACGGTGGAGGCTTGAAGCGGAGGGCTGATCCCTGATCATGGACTTGAGAGACATGGGCAGCTGAGGAGAACGCTGGTGGTGGCGAGAAGGAGGAGGAGGCGGGGACACTGAGGGGTGTGACAGTGGTGGAAGGCCCCGGCGTTCGGTCTGGCCTTTTTTGGGCCAAGTGTTCCCCTCCATTTCAACTCATGCATTCGCTTGCATGTGCTAGACATGTTGGTGGTGGTTAAACCACTTAAGGTTCTTGCCTTACTTATGCGTTTACGGCAACGGCCGGGCTTGGGGAATATGAACATCGCTGGGTGAAAATGTGAATTCAGAGGCTTGCTCCAAAGAAGGCCCAGGCTTGAGGAGGTCCTGGATCCTTTTTGACGGCGAACGATAAGCGAGGAGCGGGGTTGCGATGACCGTGCGCTGGCGGAAGATTATAATCAGCGGACTTCTGCGGATCCGCCTCTCCCTTTTTGTGGCGGGACCGTATGACACTACCCCATACGTTCTTCCTCCTCGTCCACTGATGAAGCGCTCGCAAGCCAAATTCTGCGGAAAAAAGACCAGGATGGATGCGCAAATGTCGTTCATTTCATCATATCATCATCATCAACACAGGTGACTGGTCGTCCTGACTTTACTGGCATCCAGAAGCTGCGGGCTACAAGCAAGGGGCACTGCCAAGGCGTTGCGGACCTGCCGGATTTTTGCGATTGACCCGGCTTCTTCACCTCCTCTGATGGACTCAGTAAAACTGGCGTCAGAGCTAGAGAAAATCATTCCATTTTTGGCTCTTGATCTTTTAACATGCCTTCTGGACCAACCGCATTTTTCATCAAAAGAGGGCTTCAGATAATGGATATATCACAGTGGTGGGGTACACGAGTTGGACATTTGGGCTGCTCATGTTGGGACAGATGCTGATGATGCTGATGACGACATTAGTGGCCGTGACCTGCGGACGGACGAGGGAGGTTTAAGACTGCTAGATTGCAGTTGCATTAAACCATGGGAAGGGACAGATTGGCGCGCATGTTCGTTAACTTAGATTAACAGGGCCCAGGACCAGCGATGACAGGCCGCACGGCTCCTGCAATGACGATCCGCTGGCATGCGTTGTTGTCGGTCAGCACCTGGAAGGAGCACTCTCTGTAACCTATAACCTCCTGATGTGGCTACCCCCACCTCTTTATGCTCGCTTACCACCTGCATTTCGCTCCATGTTTTCAGAATATAAAAATTTGAGAGGTAACCCCCCCCAAATTGGAATAGTTTTGGAAAGTCTCTTATTAAAAGACGGCAAAACAAGCTATTCTCAAATCCCTCTAATACAAAACAAAATTGCTGGATTCAAAATTTAACTGCCAAGGAGTCTATCAACAAATCTGGACTGCGGCTAAAAGTCAAAAACACGTATCTGTTTATGTTTTTGGTATAATAAAACGGTATTTTTGCACCTTTCAATTCAACCTGTGGTGAATATAGAATTGCTGTTTTTAAGGATTTACGTAGTTGACTGGTCAATGAAACCAGTTGCTGGTGCGCAGCAAAAGTCAAAAAAACACATAAACTGTTTATATGTTTGATATAACGAAACCTGTATTTTTGGCACCATTCAATTCACCTGTGGTGAATATTGAAATGCTGGTTGTAAGATTTTTAACGTAGATGCTGTGTCAATGAACAGTGATGGGTGCGGCAAAAAGTCAAAAAAACACGTTAACTGTTAATGTTTTGATTTATAAACGGTATTTTTTGCACTTTCAATTCACCTGTGGTGAATTAAGAAATTGCTGTTTAAGATTTTACGTTAGATGCTGCGTCAATTAACCAGTGCTGGGTGCGCAAAGTCAAAAACCCGTAAATGTTATGTTTTGATATATAATAAACGGTTTATTTTTTGCAACCTTTTTCAATTCACTGTGGTGAATTATAGAATTTGCTGTTTTAAGATTTACGTAGAGAAGATGCTGCGTCAATGAACGTTGTTGGTGCGCAAAAAGTCAAAAAAAAAACACGTAACTGTTATGTTTTGTGATATAATAAACTGTAATTTTTTGCAACCTTTCAATTCACCTGTGGTGAATATAGAATTGCTGTTTTAAGATTTACGTATGATGCTGCGTCAATGTACAGTGCTGGGGGTGCGCAAAGTCAAAAAAACACGTAACTGTTATGTTTTTGATATATAAAAGGTTATTTTTTGCACCTTTCAATTCACCTGTGGTGAATATAGAATTGCTGTTTTAATATTTTAGTAGATGCTGCGTCAATGAACAGTGCTGGGTAGCGAAAAAGTCAAAAAACACGTAACTGGTTATGTTTTGATATAATAAACTGTTTTTTTTGCAATTTCAATTCACTGTGGTGAATATAGAATGCTGTTTTAAGTTTTACGTAGATGCTGCGGTCATGTACAGTGCTGGTGTGTGCCTAAAAGTCAAAAAAAACGTAAATGTTATTTTTTTATAAAAAAAACAGTATTTTTTGCTCCTTTAATTCACTGTTGATGGAATATATATAGAATGCTGTTTTAAGATTTACGTAGATGCTGCGTCAATGAACAGTGCGGCGTGGCAAAGTCAATAAAACACGTAACTGTGATGTTTTCGTACGATACACGTATCTTTTGGCAAACAAACAACCTTGTGCTGACTACAGATTGCCTGTTTGTGTAATTTAAGTGCAAGGCTGGATATATCAAAGTCCACAGGTTGTTAATGGGTTTGGTAATTGAACACCTTATCTGAAATGTATACTGTAATAAAGTGGTGTTTTGCAGACCATAACAAAGAGACATGTTGTTACTAGAAAATATGTTTAACCAATATAAGTTCAGGCCTGCCCAATATCAGCGAAAATATTTCATAATAGGCAAACTGTTAATAATAAGATATTCACTACAATGTCTACACTAAGTCTTGGTGAACTTTAATCCAGTGTTCTGTTATAGATAGGAGCTTGTCTGTGTTCACAACCCCCCCCGCTCCCACCCCGTAAATTTACAGTGGTAGATTCTGCTTTTAAAAAATTTCTCTAGTAACAAAATAAAAAGTTCCCAAAAAACCCCAAACTAACTAAATTGGAAGGATCACGCTAATAGTAGAGGTTTTTTCTTTTGCAGGGAAAAAGGGCTAAATTTTGCTTTAGAAAAAATTTTGGCCACAGGCAGAACGCAAAGGACATCCCTAGAAAAACGCGAGGGGACACTGAGGCTGAACCGGAAAAATGCTGTTCTATTTAAAACGATGGGCATGTGATTTTTTTTTTTTTTCCCGCCAATCGCAACCAAACACACCCATTTATGAGTCGGGAAAACCAAAATCCCCACCCTTTTCTATTTTTGGGAATCTGATTGCTTGGGGCCCCCAAAATTACAGGAAAAACGGCAAAAAGGCCGAAACTTAATAATGAAAGCACGAAAATTTTTTAAATTTAAATTTTCGCAAGATCTGGGGGAAATTTTGATCACCATAAAAAAAACCCCTTTGGGCCCATTTCAACTTTGTCCCATAAAAATCGCTCAAAAACTAAATTTTGGACAAAATTTTTTATTCATAAATGGGGCTAAGAATTTTGGAGCATTTTCCCCCTCAAAGCTGTTTTAAGTGAAAATGGGAAAAAAAAAGGAACAGGGTTTTTTGAGCTTTTGGGCCATACAAAGTTTTCCCAAAAATTTTTTTACCTACCCAAAAAGGGGTTTAGGAAAAAATGACCGTCATTTACCCTTTAATTTCCAACACAACAGGGGAAAAATTTTCATGTGGTGCAGTTCATAGGGACAAATTGTGGTGTAGCACAACAGCTTTTAAAAACCCAATCACTTTTCCCCTTAATTTCCCAGAAAAATTTTTTTTGCCCTTTTAGAGTATAAAGGGGTATGTTCCCTCCGCTTTTTTTTTATGCATGTCCCGGGGGCCATTTGAATGGGCCCAGAAAAGCCCTCTCACAATTAGCAATTTTTTTTTGTCACTGCGGCAATGAGAAACCCACAAACAGCGTTTTACTTTAATATCCCCCTGGCCCTGGGTTTTCATCGCCTTTTGTCAATTGTTTTCAGATGCGATCCAAGAATTGCATGTCATTGCTAATGCTAATGCATCAGAAAAGCGGATGTTTACAAGGACACAAGACGCCGTGTGAACATACCGTAACAGGTGAACAGGTTGCAATAGTAACAGTACTGATGTCAAGTCCTCTTTAATTTCCTCAATCGGGATCCGTTCCTGAATAGTCACCTATGGCCCGGCACCAACTCTGACCCTAAGTAAGATGACTACAGGCCTGGTAATAGTTTTAGATAAGTTGGCATGCACGCTACCAACCCGAGTCTACCTAGGTGTTGCAGACACTCACTGATCTGGGATGAGGTTTTCTTCTGTCGGAGTCTGATGTCCAAGATGGTGGTCACTTCTATCTGTTTGTGAATCCTGCAGAATGTCTGTTCCACTAGAGTGCTTTCTTCACCAACAGCATCACTACAGCCAGCAGAACTCTCCTCTCCCAACAGGAGCCGATCACAGTTGGTGGATACACAGAGGGAGGAGAACTTAGCAGAATCATGCTCAACGTTTGTCCTCTGCCTGATCTTTCAGTCTCATTAGTTCTCCTTTCCAAAATGACTGCTGCTCCCTTGTCTCTCTATCACATGACAAGTCCGAATCATATGTCTTATCCTTTATTCTTCACAAGTTTGATTCTCAAAACAGTGGCATGTTGTGGTCAAACAGCAGAATGCAACAGGATAATTTGCAATCACCAATTACACATAGGATTTCAATGGGTAAACACAATGAGGCTGTTCCACCATCCCACAAAAACTTGTAAGCCTAAGAACACCATCCCAAGTGTGAAATACAGCGGTGGCAGCATCATGTTGTGGGGTTGTCTTGCTGCAGGAGGGACTGGTGCACTTCACAAAATAGATGGCAGCATTAGGATAGAAGATTATTTATCAATACTAAAGCAACATCTCAAGACATCAGCCAGGAAGTTAAAGCTTGGGCGGAAATGGGTCTTACAAATGGACAATGATCCAAAGCATACTGCCAAACTGGTGGCAAAGTGGCTTAAGGAGAACCAAGTCAATGTTTTGGAGTGGCCATCACAAAGCCCTGATCTCAATCCTATTGAAAATTTATTGGCAAAGCTGAAAAGGCAGGTGCAAGCAAGGCAACCTACAAACGTGGCTCAGTTACACTAGTTCTGTCAGGAGGATGTGCCAAAATTCCTACCAACTATTGTGAGATGCTTGTGGAAGGATATCCAAAACATTTGACCCGAGTCACACAGTTTAAGGGCAATGCTACCAAATACTAATGAAATGTATGTAAACTTTGACTTTACAGAACGTAATAAAAATGCCTTAAAAATTTTTCTCTCTCATTATTCTGTCATTTGGCAAATATAAATAATTTTTACCTAAAATGCATTTAAGTTTATTCTGATTTCATGTCAGATAGTCAGAAAAACATGAATATGTGTCTTTTTATATAGTATATGTAAACTTCTGGTTTCAACTGTATGTATAAGACACAAGCAAGGCTCATTGGGGTCTCTTGCAAGGAGGGAAGCACACTTATGGTATGGCCCCTTTTAGAGTAGTTTTGTGGGAGCATTGATTGGAGAAAAGACCTAAGTGAAGGTCCTTGGATGGTAGCTAAAATATTGCTGTATATTTGAATGAATTGTTACTGTTAGGGTATGTTTACACGAATATAGTGCCGGCGTATAGCAGCGCGTACTGAGCGCATTGCTATATGTCCGCAGCTTCAGAGGGACCCGCTTGCTAGCACATCCCTCTGAAGCTCTCATTGACATTTATTCTCCCCTGCGCATAATTGATGGGAAGAATTGACATGTCAGTTCTTTCCTCAGGCACGTATTGTGTGCTGGGGAAAGAATATGTAATCATAGCTCTCATTGAAAGCTATGATTTACCATATTCTTGGTCTCTACTTCAGCCAAATTGAAGTGTGATTATGTGCAGAAGTACGGACCGACATTATGCCATCTGAACATACCCTTATTGTTATTTGTTGTCTTTGTAACATTTCTTGTTTGTGTCTTTCTGTTCCTGTATCTATCCCCATATATTTAAATAATCACTGTAAAATCAATCTGACATCATATGGAATGTGGATGGAATAAAGTGTGAAAAACAAGCTGATCAGAGGTAAAGATTTTGTGATCTCAAATTTTTAGAAATGGAATTAGAGAAATGTAATCCAACAAGAAAGAAAGAAAAAAAAAAACTCCACCTGAGACTTTATGGTGAGATCTATGATCAGTTTTGTATCCCACAAAACCATTGAGTTTAGTTGTCAAGAATAGTAAAGACAGGATGGGGTTGATCTATTCAAACTAGATTTGGACATCTTTAACAAAAACCTATAGGGGAGATCTGGTGGAAAGGTGTTAGAAATGAAAAAAGGTAAATCATACTTATAAGAACAGTTAACCACTAACAACAAGGCAGGCTTATTTGCACAAGAAGAGAAACTATCTATTCGGCAGGTCCCCAGGATATCTTGATCCTGGGTACTCACGTAAGTCAGTTGCAGTATCGGGCGATTGGAGTTGGGCATGGCTAATCTGGTTTAAAGAGGTTTTACCACAAAGTAAAATTAATGTGGGAAGCTTGAAAATTAAATAAACAATTTCACCAATCATCATTATTAAAAATTGTGTATAATTTTTGTTTTAGATGCTACCTTAGTGACCCATATTGTACAGCTCATATCTATGGAATACAACTAGTGATGAGAGCATCATGGTCCTGGCCGCACATGCTCAGACATCACCTTTCCTCTCAGGCAACTACTGTCAGTCTCTTCCCTGCTTAACAATCACACACACTCAGTGCTGAGCGAGTGTTCAACCCCAGGTGCTGTCATTCTACTCCTTAGTAATTAGTCAAACAGTGCAAATAAATAAAAATAAAAAAGAAACCTCAATCAGGTATGTGCCTTGAGATAAAAAACCCACATTTGGTTCCAGCAGGGATTTGAAACTAGGACCCATATGTTAAAAGACAGAAGTGCTAACAACTCAGCTGTGTTGTAGCTACTCACAGTTCTTTACATAAAAAGACCTTTGTTTGACTAGAGTGAGCACACTGTGGGGAAAGGCGTGGTGAGGTCAGCCTGCTGGGTCACATTATATGCAGTTCAAACAAATCATAATACCCCATTTTGAACACATTGAAACCTGAAGCAGAACAATCCAGGCATGAAATGCTTTTGTGGTAAAACCCCATTAAGGCTTCGGTGCTGATCAGGTGGTCCTGTTCTGTGTCATGATTAAGGTCAGACTCCTTGTACAATAAATGTCATAGTTTGATGTTTAAAAAAGCTAACTGAATTGTGTGTTATTTTGGGACATTCTCTATTTATTTTAAAGAATAAAGATTTTTTTTTTCATTTGAATACTAAATGCTGTTGCTTATACCATAGATACAGAGCAAATAGATGTATATAACAATACAGTGTTGCACACACATCATGTAACTGGTCCATGCAGGCTTTATGAAAATGTTTGTTTCTTTTCAAACTTTGATAATACAATTTTAGATTCAAGGACAAAAGTCATTGATTGATATACAGACCCCTGTTAATCAAAGCAGTGAACTGCGTCAGCATTACATATTTCTCATTTAGTTTGCCTCCTAAATGAGGGCATAAACACCTGTTCTCACAACATGAGGTATTTGTTTATGATAGTTGTCCCACTGAGTTTTAATCAGTCTACAGCTGCTGAAGCCAGCAGAGTCAACCATACACAGTAATAATGTATGTTTGTATGTATGGATGGTTGGATAGCTGTATTTTAAGCAGAAATACAGACATTTCCTCTCACTGAAAATTATAATGAAAGCTTGCAAACTTATTATATGGAAATAAGTCAATGTGTTTGGCTTCTAAATTTTTGATATTACAGCTAAGAAAGTAAACGATAGGAATATTAAATGTTGTGGCAGAGCGACCTCAGGCAGTCGCATGATTCTGCCACTAGGTGGAGCACAGCAGAATACCTGCTGCAGACGTGCCACTGAAAACCTGGTTTCGATGGGGGAAGAAAAATATTTGGTATCAGTAGCAATAGGTTACTGACACATGTAACTAGCATGGCTGCCTTGCAGCAAGGTATGGGTTTCCTTTCCCGGGACGGTCATAGCGTTGGATGGAAAGTAGTTCCCATATTCCAGTGGCAGGTCTTACTAACGCTATTAAAAGGCTGGTACTCCAGGTGTCCAGGGGGTGTGGTCGGCTGCCTACAGCTGGGAGCGGCACTAGAACTAGAAAGAGGCTCTTGCCCCCAAAGGCTTAAGAGAAGCCTTACCAACAGTAAGGACACTGTTGTTTTTTTAGGTGCTATGGGAGAGATTATAAAGTATTTTGAGAGGGCAATGGCCCTAATGAGGGAAGATATGACCAAACAGTCAGTTAATTCCCAGCAGCATCAGGCCCATGCCGTGGCTATACATTCATATATCAAGGCCATACAAGAAATGAAGGCTCAACAGCCCCTCAGAGGGCTGGTGCAAAAGACTATTACCAACCTAGCCGGTCGTCTGAATGCCCAGAGACTGTGGTTGGAGATTCCGTTGCCGGGGATGACCAACCTGACTTCTGTTTTGGATGTCCTGTTGCTAAGAGATCCTGGGTTCTTCCCAAGTGCGAGCCAAGTCCCAGGAAGATCAAACTGCAAAGGTACAGGGATCCAATCATTACTAAGGGCAACAAACCTCAACAGCAGAAAACCGCCACTGTCCCACAGCAGGAGCTGTGCTGGAGTGGTCATAGAGCTGGATGTACTCTTGTGTTTCCTTTATCAAGAGGTCAGAGGACCTGCTGCCACGGATGCATTGGTTGCTGGTGGATGATCTCCCACTACGGGTGGACATGGACTGTCACCAAGACGTCTCCAGAGAGCACCTGGGCATTATACCCGGTATGAAGACCCAAACAGAAACTGGTAATACTGTTTCAATGTGTTTTGAAACCTGTTGTGGGACTGTCGTCCATATGCTTAAGGTTTGTGCGAACCTACAGCCTCGGTGTCTACTCGGCAGCGACTTCCCCATTTTGGGCACTTGTGGGCAACAGCAAAGGTGTCAGGCAAAGTAAGTAACTTTTCCTGGGAAATGCCCACTACGGAGAGTGCAGTGCCGCTGCCTGAGAGGGAGGAGTCACAGTTGTCTTCTCTGAAAATCACTGAGATAATAACTGATAAGACTGATACAGTTTATTTTGGACTTGAAAAGTCTGATGGACACTATGTTCTGGACATATGCACATTTTTGCTTGTTTTAAGTGTTACTAATTGAAAAAAAAAATACAATCTCCTGTATTGTATAGCTCTGTCCATCTACCTGAGCAGGAGAAGGGTAGTTGTGTCACAGAGTCTACAACTGTTAATGGCAAATCTTAAATAGCTGCAGGAAAAGCAGTAGCAGAGAGCAACTCAGTTCTTCCACTGGAGGTTGTGGCTGTCAGGGCTAGGTGTGAAATAAATGCAAAGTGCTATGGAGCAGACAAGCTGAAGTACGGCCCTAGAGGCAGTGATTAACAGTGCTAGGAGTATCGCAGAGGATGTGCGTCCTGTGATGGATGACAATCTGGAGAAAAGTGCTACCGCTACAGTCTCAGGTGGAACTAATGTGGTTACCCATAGCAACAAGGTATCATCTGCATCTCCTGTTGTGAAAACTTATGAATATAAGTGCCCTGCAGCTGTGTGTGAAGTGTCTGGAGTCCAGATGGTAAATGTGTCTACCATTGGCTCCAGCACATGGTGTGAATTTGATAGTGTGCAAGATATAAAAGTATCCCTGACAGAAATTGAGAGTTCTCCCTCAGAGATTGTTACAGGGGATGTGACAGAATCATCTCCACAGTTTCCTACAGAGGATCAGCTGATATATATATCTGGACAGAAGTCTCCAAAGGAGAAAGTGTCCTCTGACGTTGATGAGGTGCCCGGCAATGTTATTGTGACAGTCAAATTGTCTATACAGTAGAGGTTGCCTGTAAATGTCAGCATGCGGGCTAAAGGTGATGTCATCCTTGTTGCAAAGTGTGCATGGTATGAGCCCAGGGCTGAGCTGTATGTGGATAATTTAACCCCTTAAGGATCCGGCGGTCTTTTTGGGTGACACGTTCGTTTTTCCCTCCTCGCCTTCTGAAAGCCATAACTTCTTTATTTTTCCACCTATATAGACACATGAGGGCTTTTATTTTGCGGGACAAGATGTACTTTCTAATTGTGTTATTCACTATACTATAGAATATACTGGGAAACCGCAAAAAAATTCCAAGTGTGACAAATTGTGAAAATTTTTTTATTTTCGCCATGTTTGCGGGGGTTTTGCTTTTACATAGTTTAATCTTTGGTAAATATAATGTGTTATCTGTATTCTTCAGGTTGTTACGCATCCGGCAATACCAAACATTTAGGGTTTCCGTTATGTTTTGGTGCCGTAAAAAAATTCCAAACAATTTTCTATTTTTGAAATTTGCGCCACGGCGCCATTTTGTGCGACCAATAACTTTTTTTTTACTAACAACTACGGACGGTCAGTGAGGGGGCATTTTTTGCGGGCTGAAGTGTACTTTTTATCGCTAGCAGTTTGGAATGCATGCAACTTTTTTGATCATTTTTATTCCATTTTTTGAGTGACGTAAAATGACCAAAAAACGCAATTTTGGCGTTTGGAATTTTTTTCCTTCTACGGTGTTCAGCGTACGGGATAAATTATGTTATTTTTATAGATCGGACTTTTTCGGACGCGGCAATACCAAATATGTGTAACTTTTTTATTATTTTAATGATTTTATTTGTAAAATGGGGAAAGGGCGGTGATTTGAACTTTTAATACTTTTTTTTTGTATTGTTAATACAACCTAATGCATTGCATAGGCAATGCATTAGGTGACAAAGATGGGGTTTCCCCACTTCCTCTGCGGACGGAATTGGGCAAACCGGCCAGGGTAAGTGGGAGCCTCCAGCTCCCCCCACATGCCCTTTGACAGATACTTGTTTTTTAGATACAACCGCAATGATCGGTGGCACAGGTGGTTTAATTCAGATGCCGCGGCCATGTTTGCCGCGGGCCTGATGGGTAAAACAACAACAGCGGGCGGAGCCACCCGCCGGCGCTGTTACTGCCGGGTGTTAGCGGCGATTTGCTGCTAACACCCGGCGGCTGTGTGGGGGGGTCGCGGAGCGATCCCCCTGCAAAGCCCCTTAGCGGCCCTAGGACGTACTGATACGCCCAAGGTCGTTAAGGGGTTAATCTCCACCACTCAAGATGGAGGGAAGATGTTGTCCGTAGCTACAGGTACCTGGGACAATGTGGAGTGTATAGATGACTCCAGTGCTTTCCAGCAGGAATGGGATATATTACTTCAGTGTTAGGGAACAGGTGGGGGAAAAGTGAATTCCTAGAGAAAAGTGATTTGCTTCCACAGAAAAACCGAGCACAGCTTAAGCTGTGTGAGAAAGCCCCCCTGTGTAGGAGCTTTTATCCTAGAGGGTTGATTACACAGGGTGAAAAAGACCTACAGCCTTTATCAAAGGGCGAGGATATGTGGCAGAGCGACCTCAGGCGGTCGCATGACTCTACCACAGGTGTCCAGGGGGTGTGGTCGGCTGCCTAGAGCTTGGAACGGCACTAGAGCTAGAGTGAAGCTCTAGGCCCCAGAGACTTAAGGGAAGTCTTACCAACAGTAAGGACACTGTTGGTTTTTTAGGTGCTGTGTGTTAGGCACAGACCTGTGGTACGTGAGTTTGTGGCTAGACGGTCGAGGATTTATGTTTATGTGTTTGCTTTTCTGTAAATGGTGTCAGAGTGCCCTATCTGAAAGCGCCATAATCTTTTTATCAAGAACGATGAACCCTGGAGCTAAACGTGATCCGCCAGGATGGACCAAGAAAGCGTCTGAGAGCTAAGCAAGGCTTTACAATGTGTACTTTCCAGAAATCATGGTTTATGTAATTAGACGTTTTGTTATTATACATGTAAATATATAATTTAAAATTGAAAGAATAAAATAAATATTATACTGTAGATTTAAAGGAATATTTCAGCCATTAACATTTTTCACCCTCTTCTCTCCCCACCAAGTTCTAATGAGTTTTATAGAGTGGAGGTCCAGATGTCACTTGCTACATTTTACATGTTGCTGTCTAGACCACAAACCCCAAGAAAGTTTGTAAAATGATTAACTATAGTTTATGCAATCAACCCCATATTGATCTTGGTAATGTTTGTTCCATTAGGTCATCATTTTATCCTAGAGGTTGGACATGATATTATAGGTGATATGAGATTAGTTATTTTTCTGCCAATCACATTCTTTTCTCTCTTTATACTCAGCAGTGGCAGACCTAGCCAACCATACAGATCAAAGTGTGTAAATTATGTCCTGAACTTTGGCATGGACCCTATAACAAGGTAAAAGTATAATACTCTTTGACAAAAGTGAAAACAATTCAAATACTATATAGTTAGGCCTATGAAAACACTAGATTTGTTCCTTATCTATTGTTTACATACAACAGTGAGTGTGGATTGGAAAATAATGATTAAACTAAGGGTGCTTTCACACAGTGCGTTTTTGGTGCATTTTTGATGCGTTTTTTAATGCGTTTTTTTGTGCAGGAATGCACAGCAATTAATGCTGTGCATTGCTGTACAAAAATCGTGGTAAAATCGTTGTGATTTTTGTGCAGCAATGTACAGCATTAGTTGCTGTGTCTTCCTGCACAAAAAATGCATTAAAAAACGCACCAAAAACGCACTGTGTGAGAGCATCCTAACAGGTAAGAACATTTGTTAATTATTGAACAATTGAGCAGTTTAATACAGTATTAAAAAACAGAGGAAAAACCACTCTTCCAGCTCCTCTATTCAGTCGTTTGCCCTCTTTTGTCTTCTTTTGCTTTTCAGTTCCAAGAGTGTGGAAAACAAGTAGCTATGTTAGGGTGTGTCCACATGGCAGGATAAAATACCAGCAGGATCCTGATCAAAAGAATCCAGCTGGTATTTTGACATCTTGTGTGTTGTTTCAGCGATGGTTCTGTCCATGTTTTGCAGATTTGGCTGTCCCTCTCAACCACTGACATGTACATCTTCTGCCCAAAAACTGGGATGAAGAATGAACCTGTTCCAAGTTTTTAGAAATGCTGGTGGTGTCAAAAACGTCCGGCAAAAAATCTGTGCAGTGTGGAGTGCTGCATGGATTTTCTATTTAAACCAATGTAAAAGGTTGTACCAATGTAAAAGGTTGAACCGACTGAATACCCTACAATGGGGACAAGTCCTTAGATGCACATAGTCTGAAATGCATCCCTAACCACTGTGTGTGTGTGTGTTTGTGTATAAAAGTTGTATGAAAGTGGTCATAATTCAAACTACTTTGTGGCATACCACACTTGTGTCAAACGCAGAATCTGTGCACGTTCACTAAATAGGACTATTTTTGCCTTCCTTATAGAAGTCTATGACCACGTTGCAGCCCCACTGAGGTATCTGTCATAAATTTTTACAGTAAACAGATAGCTTCCACAGATGTGGGCCAAAAATGCATTTGATGTTTTTTTTTTTTTTTTTTAATCATACGTAAACCTACGTCTATCATTTTTTTATAAAACAAAAATTAACACTATTTTTAAGAGACTCATCTCATGTTATGTGTAAATCCCTAAAGAAGCATTTATGATATCTATAATACATGAAAAAACTTTGAGATTCTCGGTTCACAAATTTTGATCAAAAGTTGTTTAAGCTGCCCCGACTTTAAACGTGTTCTAAATCGGGCAGTCCAAAAAAAAACTTTACCTCTCAATAGACCCAAATTTTCGGCCCCCACCCCGGGAAAAAACCGACCTAAATTTAATACAGAGAAAAAAAAATAAAAAACCCCCCCCCAAAAAACTTGCAAGCTCCCTTCTTTTTGACAGCCTGTGAAAAGGGGGCGGGTTCAAAAAACCCAAAAAAGGGAGGCACCCCTTCCTCCCCAATAGGTTAAAATAAATTTTTACACCAAATATAAGATGGTTCTCCCCCAAAAAAACTTTTCCCTAAAAAAAAACGTTGAAAAACCGGGGGTGCCACTGCGGGGGCCGGGGGGGCGGCACACACATAATATATTTTAATATAAATATAATTATATATATTTATTTTAATATTTATTTTATAAAAAAAGGGGTTTTATTGGGGAGCTTTAGGGCTCTGGGATCATAAACTTAAACCCGGTTTTCCCGGCAGAGACAAAAGCCCGTATTCCGTGAAAATACAGGTTTTCTTTTAATTTTTATTTAGCAGCAAACAGAAAGAAACAAGTGAAAGGAATGCACAAACCCCAAACATAAAAAAAAAACCGCCGCCCGTCTGGGCTCTTACAAAACAGAGGTCAGTTACTTTTCAGTCTGAAAGTTCACCCTGCGGGTTTTTCCCCCAGGGGGATTTCCACCCAAGGTTTGAAGGAAACCCAGGGGTTGTAACCCCCTAGTCAGCAAACCGGGGCGGGGAAATTTTATACCCAGGAAAAACCCCGGATGGAGTCAGGGGAAAAGGACACCCACCCTGTTTAATCTCCCCTCCCAATGAAAGGCCGCCCCGGGAAAAATGGTTTAAGCCATACTAACTATTACGCATTTTTTAAAACATATGTCGACAGTCTAAAACGGGTCGACCCACCTATTGAATTTTGGGCCTTTCTTTCCCCCCAAAGTCCCCTTAAACCTTGGGGGGCATGTGTTTGGAAAATTGAAAGGGAAATCCCAGGGACACGGCCGGGTGTACACCCCATTTTTACCCCCTTCTGCTTTTTGCCCCCCTTTAAACTACCCCCCCCTCGGGCTCAGACCCGTGGGGGGGAAAGCCCCTTGTGCCCCGAAATTTTAAACCTAGTTTAATGCGCCCATGATTTTTAACTTTTTTGAACCCTTGACAGTGTTCTACACAGAACTTAAATCCGGAGGGCCGGGAAAACCCCCGGGTCACCCCGCATTTTCCCCCTTTTTTTTGGGCCATCCATTTAAAAGGGGAGTATCAGTGATCACCCAAAATTTGGGCCCTCCCCCCACCAGATAGTCCCTTTCACCCCTCGTTTTGCCCTTTTAAAGACCCCCAGACTTCCCTCCTACAATCGAGTGGGTTCTTTTTTGCCGCCGACAGCTTTCCGGTGGGTCCCGACGGGGTGCTCTTCCCCTTTAAACCCCTTTGGGACAGGACCCACCAAAACCCCAAACCTCTGGGGAATCCGTCTGTACTATAAATTCCCTTCTGAAATCGGGGGAAAACCAGAACAGGTTTTCTTACGAGCCCCTTTGAGTTTAAAGAAAGGCTTGCTCAGCCCCCGGGTTTTCCACTTTACTGGGGTGGTTTTTGCTCCCTTGGTGAGATCTGTGAGGGGGGCAGCTATTGTGGAAAAGGCTGGCAAAAACCTTTCTGTAGTAACCTGCAATCCCAAAGGGAAAGGCTCAAACCCCCTGTTTTTTGGGACCCCCAGGTTGGGGCCAAATTTTTGAATGGCCTCGAGTTTGTCTACCGGGGGTTTAAATGCCCCCTTTTGGCCAATATTTTTCCCCGGGGTAGCGAGCCCCCTCTAGCCCATTGCGCATTTCTGGGGGTTTGGGGCCCTTTTTAGGGGGGGCCCCAAAATTCGCGTCTAGGATTTGCTTGCCCCCTTAGCCAGATCAAAATCCCAATCGGCGCTGAAATAAACCACATAAAACCCGGTATGGGCTGATATTTTTTATGGGGCTGCGGGATGATGCCCCTTAACCTCTGAAAGGTCGCAGGGGCCCCCCAATGCAAACAAAAGGGAAGGACGACGTACGGGAAAGGGTGTCCTCGGGGGGGAAAAATTTGGCCTTTTTCTCTTTGGCGATCTTTGAGGGGAACCCCCAAAACCCCTTTGGTGGGGTCTAAGGGGGTTTCCAAAAACCTCGAAAGGCCCCCAACCCTCGATCCTCGTCGACCCTTGGAAAGGGGTAGGCATCGAATTTGGAGCCCTTCATTTAACTTGGGGAAAGTAAATTACAAACCGCAAGCTACCATCGGCTTAGGGAAAATTTAAAAGAGGGGGTTTGGACCCCATTTTGGGGGACTTCTCTATTACCCCCAGGGCTAGCTTTTTTCCTCATTTCTTCTAAAATGGCTTGCCCCCTTGGGCTTCGGGGAAAACCCCCTGTTTTGGTTTCACCCGCCCCTTTTTTGGCCCGGGGCCTGGGTTGCCCAATTTTCATTTTGGATGACACCGGGTTCCCGGGCCGGGAAATTTTCAGAGAATCCCCCCGGGGTTTCCTCTGTAGGAACCCCGGGACCTCCGTTTTGGGACCTTGACAAGGACTCCGGAAAAGGGAAGGGGGGAAAACCCTTTTTGGGGACTCCCCCTGACTCCCCTTGCACCCAAAGGCTTTCCCCCGGCCCTTTCCCGGGGGTTTGATGAGGTTAATAGGGGTTAAATTTTGTAGGGTTTTCAAATTCCGGCGGGAAAAACCCTTTGTAATTCACCTCACTAAACCCCGTTCAAAACTTCTCATGGGGGCCTTGCCATTTAGCTGGGAAATTTTTGCTCCTACAGTTGGTAAAATTTAGGGCCCCCCGGCCCCCGGGGGGCTAAAAAAGCCCTGATTTGCGGTCCTGTTAAAAACCCCGTGCCGGGGGGCTTCTGGCCTGTAGCATTTTCTCCCTTACAATGGGCAAAAATGCCGCGATCCTGTCCTGCTTTTCCCGGGTATAAGCCTATGACACTTCGTAAGGGGTTTCCCCCTTGCTTTTCCCAGTTTCTTGGCTTGTTTCCCGGGGCCCCCCGGGGGTGTCTCCCCTATAGCAGCTCGGGAAAGGAGAGAACCCCGTGGATGCCCCGTGGGACTTCCCGGATGGCGAACTTTAAAATAGGGGAAAAGGTGGTCCCCAAACCCCACCATCCTTGTCCCCAAACCTTTTTTTTCATGGGCCCCTTTTAAAGGTTTTTTTTAAAGCGCTTCCCACCAGACCTCGGTCTGGGGGGGTGGAAAAGGGGGTGCGAAGGTGGGCCCTTTTTTGCGGGGGGCATAGCTTTGGTTTCCTTGGACAAAAAAACGGGGGACCCTGATCGGGCAGGATCTCCCTTTGGGGGTCCCTGTACGGGTGAAAAAGCTGAAAAAACTCCCTAGCTACCCCGGGGGGAGGTATTTCTGAGGGGGTAAAGCTTTTAAGGGGGAAGGGGGAAAACCATACAACCAAAAATATGCTGGTGCCCTCTAGCTGATTTAGGGAGGGGGCCGACCCCGATCCATGCCAATCCCCTCAAAGGGGACCTCTATAAGGGGAGAGAAACCCAAAGGGCCCGGAAATGGGGGCTAGGGGCCCCTGGACCTGACCCCTCCGGACCCGGGCTGGGCAAAAATTCCTCCATTTCCTTGTGGGTGCCGGGGCCCAGTAAAAATTACGCTCCAAACCCCCTCCCAGGGTTTTTTCCGCCCCCAAGTGTCCCCCCCAAAACATGGGAAATTCCCGCTCTAAATCATACGGACCCTTGTTCGGGGGGACTAAACCCAAATGTTCCCCCACCCCTGTTGGGGCTTTTTCACCCGGATAATAAATTGTCCCGGGGCCGGGGGAAGTGCGGGTAGACCAAAATCCTCCCCTGGGTTTCCCGCGGTCCCCCCATCAATGCCTTTACGCTTTTTCCAAACCCTTACCCAGGTTGGGTCCCTCACTTGTTTCTGTTTCCCAAAAATTCCCCCCTCGAGACTGGCAAAGGAGGAGAGTTTTTAAAATCAGAGGGGGGCTCCTCCCTTTGGGCTCCCCCAGGCCGACAAGGGAAAAAAGGGACAGGTTTTAAAAATTACCACTTGTTTGGCACAAGTCATTTACAGCAGGGGAATCATTAAACATTTTATGAGTTTTTTTTCCCCACAGGTCCCCAAAAAAGGGGGAAAGTCACGCCCAAAACTGCGCTGTTTAGGTAAAATGGTCACCACGGCCACCTTTATGTTTTTGGGGGACCCCCCAGGCAGTTTTCCCATTGCCAAATATGGGAAAATGGGGGAGTCCCCCGGGGTCCCCCTGTATACAAAAATCCCCTATCCGGGTGGAGTAAGTTCTCTGGGCTCACCAGTCGGGCTTGCCAAGGGGCACTGGGTCCCCGAGTCCAGGAGGGCCCCGCAAAAAAATGTCCATTAAGGGAACAGGGCACTCTCATCGGTCCTTTCCCCGCCGCGAAAAAGAGTGGAATATGAAGGCCGGCCAAAAACCCGAAAAGGGACGGCCCCCCCCATCCCACAAATTTCCATGGGTTCCTCCCCCCCTCCCCGGGGAACCCTACCGCCACATGTCCCCAGTCCTTGGCATTTGCCCGGGGAGACTAAGGGGTCCCGGGCCGTTTGAAAAGGGTCCCCCTTTTTGGGGGGAGGGGGCCTCTCCCCCCTTTCCTATACCCCCGGGGAACCCCCCTTTTGGGGGGCAGGAAAACATTCTTTCCGCGGTTTGGGGGTCCCGCGGATTCCCCCGGGGGTTTTTGGACCTGCAGGGAAATCCCCTTTTACGCCCGTACCCTTCCACAACCCCGACCAAATTTTCCACGCTTTTGGGGCGGGGTACCCCCCCGCCCTTTTTGGGGTTGATGGGAAGGGCCCCCACAAAAAAGTCCCCAGACCACTCGCTCGACCACCTGGGCGGGTGTGTGGGTCTCCGGCTGTAGCCACTTGTTGGTAATGTGGAACAGGTCGTACATTTGTGACCTGGCGGGCTTGGCCGGATTAAACTCCCAGGCTTGTACTCTCTGGGCCCGTATGGCCAGGGTGACCCCCAGTCGGCCAGGATCTCCCCCCGCAGTTTGTTGTAGTCATTGGCGTCTTGGAAACGCAGGTCGAAGTATGCCTTCTGCGGTTCGCCAGTTAGGAAGGGAGACAGGACATCCGACCACTGGTCCGCCGGAAGCTGATCTCTCTCTGCTATCTGCTCAAAGGTCCCCAGGTAAGCCTCGATGTCGTCATCCGCGGACATCTTGCACAGGGAACCTTGCACCAACTGGCGGGGTGTGGACCGAGCACTTGTTGGTACTTCTGGCCTTGCAGCCAGGGTCTGTAGCTGTTGCTGCAGCGTGTGGTTTACCCGCTGTTGCTCTTCACCGTGGCCTGGTGGGTCTCAATTAGCAGGCGATTCGTCTCAGCTTGCGCCCGGATGGTCTCTTCGTGCGCTTCTGCTGGCTGGCCGCCATCAGTCTGGAGGTTAGCGTTGGCTTGAATTAGCTGCTTCCCCAAACTCATCCATTTTAGCCGCCTCTGCTGACACGTGCGGTAGCTGCTTGCACCCAGGACATACGTTTTTGCTCTGTCTCAGAGAGTACTTCCTCTATTTTGCCCAATGCGTCCTCCACCATGTGTGAGCTTTAGCGGCTCTGGGATCGTGACTTCACGTGTTCAGGCAGAGACAGAGACGTATTCCAGGTGAAAATACAGGGCTTCTGTATTTTATTTAGCAGCAAACAGAAGATACAAAGTGCAAGGCATGCACAAACACAAAACAAAAACAAAACCCTGCCCGTCTGGGCTCTGACTAACAGAGGTCAGCTTACTGTCAGTCTGCAAGTTCACCCTGCTGGTTTTCCAGCAGGACTCCACCCAAGGCTTGAAGGTAGCCAGGGGTTGTAACCACCATAGTCAGCTTACCTGCTGACTTTTATACTCCAGGTAAACCCTGGAATGGAGTCATGGGAGTGAGCACCCACCCTGCTCTATGCTCACTCCCAATGAAAGGCCAAACCAGGAAATGGCTGAAGCCATACTAACATATTACGCATGTTAAACATATGTCGACAGTCTAAACTGTCGACACCTATTGAAGTTTAGCCTTTCATTCCCCTCATTCCCCCAAGTCTCCTTACCTTGGGGGCATGTGTTTGGACATTGAAAGGTGCATGCCAGGACACTGGGCCGGGATGTACACTCCATTGTACACCCTTTCTGCTGTTGCCACCTTACAAATATATATATATTATATATATATATATATTATATATATATATATATATATATATATATATATACATGTTACAACACAACACACCACTGCCCGCGGCACACTATTGCTAAAAGGGCAATACTTTACGTGGAAATCCCCAAAGAAGCATTTATGCTATCTATCATACATGAAAAAACTTTGAGATTCTCGGTTCACCTAATTTGATCAAAAGAGTTTAAGCTGCCCAGACTTTCAACGTGATCTCAAATGGGCAGTCCTATACCAATCTTTTCCTCTCAATAGGAGCCAATTCCAGGCTCTCACTGGGTCAACCGACCTAATTTTACAGAGAGAAAAAAATAAGAAAACACACCAAACTTGCAAGCTGCACTTCTTAGACAGCCTGTGAGAGTGGGCGGGTGCAGAAAACCAAAATGGAGGGACCCCTTCCTGCCCATTTAGTTTAAAATCAATATTACCCAAATTAATATTATGGTTCTGCACAAAAAACATTTCTGAAAAATTATGCAAACCTGGGTGCCCGGAGGCTTTCGGCACACATATATATATAATATATTTACATGTACACACGCACACCATGCCAGCGGCACACTACTGCAAAAGCGCAATTACATTACGTGGAAATCCCTAAAGAAGCATTTATGCTATCTATCATACATGAAAAAACTTTTAGATTCTCGGTTCACATAATTTGATCAATAGATGTTTAAGCTCCCCACGACTTTCAACGTATTCAATGGGCAGTCCAAAACTATCTTTACTCCAATAGACCCAAATTTCCGGGCCTCCACGGGGTCAAAGCCTCCATTATACAGGAGAAAAAAAATAAGAAAACACACCAAATTGCAAGCTGCATTCTTATGACACCTGTAAAGGGGGGCGGGTGCAGAAAACCAAAAAAAGTCACCCCACCCCATATGGTTAAAAAATAAATTAAACACCAAAATATAACGTATGGTTCGCACAAAAAACATTTCAAAAAAAAACGATGCAAACCGGAGTCCCGGCGGGGGCTCGGCACACATATATATTATATATATAACAGACAAAACCCCCAAACCAATGATGGCACATACTAAAAAAGGGGCAAAAAATTACCCGGGAAACCCCCTAAAAAGCTTTTGATCTATCATACATGAAAAAATTTTGAGACTTCGGTTACATAATTGACAAAAGATTTTTTTAAGGCCCCCGTTTTAAAAAGTGATCTCAAATGGGGGCATCCTATTTTTCTTTACCTCTCTAACCAACTTTTTTTTTGGTGTAATTGTTTTGGATCACGTTGAAAGTGGGGGCATTTTAAAATTTTTGATAAAATTTATGTGAACCAAAATCTAAAGTTTTTTCAGTTGATGGGGCATAAAGTTTCTTTGGGATTCCCGTAATGTATTGCCTTTTTGCAGTAGTGTCCGGGCATGGTGGGGGGTTTAATGTATATATAATTTTCCGCACCCCTGCAGGGGCCCCAGGTTGCGACGTTTTTTTCAAAATTTTGTTTTTGTGCAAAACCCTACTTATTTTGGGTTTTTTGATTTTAAACTTTATGGGGGGGAAGGGGGGCTCCATTTTTTTTTCCACCACCCCCCAAGGGGTCATAAGAAGTGGCCTTGCAAGTTTGGTGTGTTTTCTTTTTTTTTCTTCGATTTGGGGGTGGTTGACCCAGTGAGAGGCCTGGAATTGGCTCTATTGGAGGTAAAAAATTGTATAGGACCCTTTGAATTTACGTAAAGTCTGGGGGTTTAAAAAATTTTTTTTCAATTATGTGAAACCCGGGGTCTCAAAATTTTTTATTCATTTATCTTTAAAATGCAGTCAACTAATTTTGGGCATTAATTTTAAAAATTGTGTCACTACTTTGTTTAGGTTGCGGGGGTTTAGCCACTTGGACCTTAGCACTTTAATTTTGCGGCCACCTTTTGGGGGGTTTTTCGCTGCACAATTTAGGAGTAATAAAGGTTGTCCTAAAGGGGCTTATACCTAAAAATTTTCCCAAAAAATTTGAATGTATACATATATATATATATATAAATATATATATATATATATATAATCTTTTTTCTCTTCCCCCAAACCACCCTTTTTATACCCCTTTCTGTTCTGGGGTTTTTGGTCCCTTTTATGATTAGGTTTTTTGAACATGCTATTATAGTATTGGCGCCCCGACTTTGTCCCACTGGGTCACTCCTACAAGGAAAGGGGAAAACTTGGGACCATGGGAAACACTCACCAATGTTCCCAACAATTCTCCAGTCACCTGTCAGGTCACACCAGTGCAGCTCAGGATAGGAACCCCCACCCCACAGCCCCTTATAGGAAGTTTTAAAATCAACACGGGCCCGGCCAAACACAGCGGTGCCTCGGGGGGCCGGGGTTAAAATTTTCCCCTCCCCGGTGCTTTTTGGCGGCTGTCTTGGGCTTGAACTTCCACAGCGGCTGCTGTGACATGATAAGATGTAACTGGTCTGTGGAGATGCTGTGCTAGAACAAGGACATGCAGAGGCATACAGAGGGGCTCTTCTCTGTGCCTCCTAGTGATAGTATGTACTGGAACCCACTCTTTGTGGGTATGTCACCCCTCTGTGCAAAACCGCTGGTCCCCTCCTCCGTCCGTGCCCAGCACCCCCCTGTCTCCTTATAGTGGTGCTATTTCCCATCCTGCCAGTACCTTTCTAATGCCTCCTACCCCATCGAACACCACTTCCAGCATGTGTGGCATGCTGGCACTTGTAGTTGTGGAGCTACAAGTGCCAGCATGCCACACCACACCTACTAATTGGATGGATACTGATTAGTAAATATATTTAACATGTGCTGCTGTGCCATACTCACACCTTTAGTTCTATGTCCCACAGCAGCTAGTAGCTATGGAACTACAAGTGCCAGCATGCCACAGCAGTGCATGTTAAACACAGGTACTAATCAGCACCCATCAAATTAGTATGTGTGGTGAGGAATGCTGGAATTTGTAGTTGTGGACCTACAAGTGCCAACATTCCACCCTACGCATGTATTGTTCCAACTTACATACAAATTCAACCTAAGAACTAGCATGCAGTCCCTAGCCCGTACATAACCTGGGTACTGCCTGTATATGTATAATATATTGTTCAATGCATACATGCTCATGCCATTATGCAACCAATTTATTTGCTGCTTATAACTACATGACCACTGATGAATTCAGATGAAAAAGAATGTACTTGCAGAAAGAATAACCCACTGTCTAAGTGCCATGTTGGCAGCTATAAGTTAGCAGGGAAAGGAAAAGTTAAAGTACCCTGATTTGTAACAGCTTACAAATAAATCAACTGTTCATAAGAACATTTGTTTTATAACTTTTTTTTAAATTCTTTTTTCACTTCTTTATTTTTTTGCAGCTATATCCAGGGAGAGGTTTGGTTTTCTGCTATCAATCTGCTATTTTTATTGGTACCATTTTTGGATAGATATCTTCTTTTTTATTTTGGGAGCGCACAAAATCCAAAATGTTGCCTTTTTTCCCTCTTAACTGCAGTCTCCGTTCATGATACATAAGGTTATATTTTAATAGATCGGACTTTTTAAAGTGCGGAAAGGCAATTTATGTTTATTTTTTATTTATTTATTTTTACATTATAAATGAGAAAAGGGTTTGTGTTAAAACCTTTTAGACTTTTATTTCCTTTAGGGCCCTTGACCACAAGCCTGCAGGCCTCAACTCAAAATAATGAATTTTTTCCCCTTTCCTATTCGGCAATTCTTAGACCTTATAATGTAATACAAAACCTTACTGGACTTGTACTCTATGTCTGACATTTGTACATCCCTTAAAGCTAAAACAGAACTACTAACCAAATGCATGAAACCCGCCATACACAATAGGACAAGAACTAGTACATTCCTGTAAAATATTGTGACACAACATCTTGCTATCCGGAAACAATGGGAGGAGGAACAGTCATTTGTAAAACAGTAGTTAGCAAATCTCTTAAAATCCCAAACAGATACATGAGAAGAAAAATAAACAGTGGAAGCAAGGAGTTGTGATTTACCTGGCTGACTCTGGGTTAAGATGTCATCCTTTGCATCTTAGACATCTGCAGAGCGATTTGTTTGTTGCTGCTTCACTGCTTCTGAAGAATCCACACCTCTCTGTGTCTGTTTTATCACATGTCTCTGCCCAGGTCTGGAGCAGACTGTGGGAGGAGATGTGGACTGAAGAATAGGGTCCCTCCTCCTCCTTCTAGCCCTTCCTGCCCATGCGGCCATTCCAATTGTGGGTTTTGAGTCCCTTGACTCTGCTATTTAGCACGGTCCACGGCCTCTTGGTGCAGGTGATACAGCAGCAATTTTTGATTCTCTGCTAGGGATGAGGTGTTAGAAGACTTTAAAGCACCAAAATAAAACCTCTTCACCAAAGCCAAGCCTGGAAGATGAAAAAAATGTAAACGCTTGCAGGCTCTTTTTTTTTCACATGATTTAAAAATAGACATGGGGTTTTCCAAACTCCAATGTGTTTAAGACCACACAGTCCTTGATCACAGAGTTTTATATATTTTTACTGCAATGGACATGAGCCTAAAAATGTTTACGTTTTTTGGTTAATTCTACCACTGCAACCTGGCAGGAGCATGGATTTTACAGTCTAAGCAAAGTTTCTGCAGCTCTATTGCCAGGAACCTCTTGATTATGGTTCATTTACTGAAGGAGTGGTAAGCAAGCACTATTCCTATATTTTCTATAATCCTGGGAAATTACCCAGGCACGGCTGCTTGCTTACAAGTGTCGACATTTGCCTACGGCTTCCGAAGGGTCCAGAGACTGAGAAGTTTCTGAACCAAGGAACTCCCCATCTCTGCCACCCTTTTTCTAAGAACTACTAATAAGGCCATGTCTGATGATATTGGGTGCTACAGTGAATCTTGTTATTGATGCTGGTTCAGCAGGAATTGAAGCTCTCCCCAGTCTCCAGGCCTTCTTACTCCAATACCATCATTCCCCTAACTAGCTCCTAACTAGTCTCACCTTTCCAAGGATTAAAGGGGTTGTCTCACTACAAGGTTTGCTTTTTATTTTAAAGATCTTTCAAAAACAAGTCACTTTGCAATATATGTCCATTAAACCATCGCCAAATATCTGAACTCTACCAAAATTCAAAAATACAAAGATTTTTTATTAATAAAAAAAGACCAAATAAAAAATCAAAAATAAAAATGAAAAAATCAACGAACAAAAAAGAAAATACATAAAGCTAAAAATGGAGGCCCCACAGGACACAGACACCCACTAGGTAGTATACAAATTATAAAAACACATACAAGAATGATGCCACAATAATTACCATAATATAACTACAAATAGGAAATATACAAACCCAGGAGGCACCACATGAAGGCATTGATGTTACATTTTTGGTAGAGTTCTGTTTGTTGCCGATGGTTTAATTGTTTATTTCTACTATTTATTATTATTTATTTTTCTATTGGCATTGTTTGTAATATACGTCCATTACCAGTCTACTACCTATTCCTAAATATCCCCTCTTGTATGAACTGCATCAGCTCCTCAGGTCACTATAGCTACTGACCTGTTAGATCGCTCCTGATAGGCTGCCATTGCTGGTTGCCATAGCTACAGACCTGGTGTCCTCATCAGCTCATCACTGCAGGCCAGTAGTAGCCAGTAAACACTGAATTCAAAAATCAAACTGAGAAAACAGGACTGAGGTGAGATTAATTGATGTAGCGATACAACTCCTTTATCTGTGCCCTTCACTTCTCCTAGCTTTCTTAATCAATATCCTCATCTAGACCTATACTTTATCGCACTCTGCTACTGGATCAGTCTGAAGCAGCAAAGCAAAGTTGTTAGTGAATAAGAAAATTAATTTGTCACCTTGTCTTTAGCAATATTTAAAAAATAAAATCTTAAAAGTCTTGTTTCATTACATAAAAAGGTTACAAGATGTTTGACGTGTGCCATATAATACAGTGTTTTTTATAGTACCTTCAAATTACTCTATATATTTTCCCTGCCAGACATTTTCCTCTTTGATGTTGACTGTTGTAATTGACCTCCACAAATTGACTGTTATAATTGACCTCCATAAATTGAAATATTCACAAACAACATTTTTTAACAATTTTTATTCAAAAGTGATTTGGTTCTTTAGCAAATGATTTCGCTCTCTGTTCTTCTATAATCTTTATCTAATATATACTGTATGTGTATTAAATAATTGCACTTAAAACAAATTTTATCTTTGTTTACATCTAAATAATTTGCTTCGGAAAGGAACACAAACTAAATTATTGCAATTAAATTACATATGCCATACAAACACATTTATAACATTTCATGATTTGTATTATTTAAATGATAATTATTACGAAAA
Organism: Phyllomedusa bahiana; assembly: GCA_025379985.1. Classification (NCBI taxonomy): domain Eukaryota; kingdom Metazoa; phylum Chordata; class Amphibia; order Anura; family Hylidae; genus Phyllomedusa; species Phyllomedusa bahiana. The sequence continues at coordinate 83,942 of JAODAL010013928.1, forward strand.
GGAGTCTTTAGAAATTTTCATTTCGCCCAGTACATTTGGCCCAGTTTTTGTGATAAGGTTTGGCTATGTTCACACGCTTATCCAACGGCATAATTGCGGGGACGGATTTCCCCGCAATTCCCCGGGTGCCTGCAGGGGGAAGGGGGGAAGGGGGCATTCACTACCCAAGGGCTTATCCCCCCGTGAATATTGAATGTCACTTTCTCCCCCTGGGAAAATCGGGAGCGGGGGGGGAGGAGCGGAACCATAGTTCTCTTGAGAATGTGGTTACCGTAATGAGGGGCGGATTTCGACTAATTTGTGCAGTACGGCGGGGGAAAATTTTGGACGAAATCGTCCTCAAAATAAGCCGTGTGAACTGCCTTTTCTTTTTTTTTTTATTTATTTATAAAGATTGAATTTATTAACATTGTCCCTTGTCCAAAATTAAGGCTAACAGTCTAATATATTTTTTAGGAGTGATGGGAAAACCAGAGTACCCAGCGGAACCCCACTCAAACATGGGGAGAACATACAAACTACTTGTAGATGTTGTTCTTGGTGGGATTTAAAACCCAGAAAAAGCACTGCAAGGAAAAAAGTAATTATTCCCCAGAAAAAATGAAAAACGCCTTGTAAAAAATTTGGCTAAAGGGGTCACAAGCAACCCGAGTATTTTGGATATCTGGATCTTTTTTTTTTAAAAAAAAATTTATTTTAAATTTATCATATTTAAGGCCCTAACAGCCGTTTTATAAGCCTTTTTTGTGTTTCAGGGAACTGAGAAAAAGGGAGTCCCCCTCCTTGCCCAAATAAGTAATATTTTAAATTTTTCTTCTACTGTTCCCCCAGTATAGATATTGTGGGTCTTTTCCAATGCCCTCGTCTTAATTCTGTAACTGTAACTGTTGCATCTTTAAAAGTTCACACGGGGCGTTGCCGGATGAGGCACGCCCCCCGGGGGAGGGTGGCATGACCCCGGCCCCGGGTGTGGCCGGCTGCCTCCCCGGGGGAGGGGCAGAAGGTGTTGTTCCCGGGGCGGGGGAGCGGATTTAAAAGCTGCCCCCCCGTCCGGGGGAAAAGGGAGTCGGCGCTGTGGTGAGCGTCCCACCCGCCCTGTGGGTTGGGGGGGAGAAGATTGGGGGTAAAGGTTTTTTATGGTAGCCGTGGCGGTTGAGGTTCTTGGGTTGTGATCAAAAAAGGGGTGGAGGGGTCCTTTGGGATGGATTCTTCAGGGGGAATGGCGACCCCCGGGGAAGGTGGCCTTTGGGGTGTTATCCCCGAAGAGCTATTTGGTAAGCCCAAACATTGGGTTCTGGGCCTCGAGCCAGTGGAGGTTTTTACCTTCGGAATTTGGGGCGCCGGATCGGTTTTGCTCCCGAAATCGGCCCCCTTTAAATGGTTGTGGTCAGTTGGGAAAAAAATGTTGGTTTGGCCGTGGTTAGGTGGCTGGAGTTTTTTTTTATATTTTAATATTAATTTAAATATATATATATATTTTATTTTATATATATATTATTTATATATATATATATATTATTATATATATTTTAGTATATTGTGAGGCTCGGGTTTTGGAAAAAATTTTTCGATGGGTTAAATTTTCCCAAAATTTATATTTATATCCCGGGGTTTTAAAAATTCTATTTATTTTTTTGTTTTAATTTTTTTGTTGTATTGTTAAAAAACGGCTACTGTGGAAAATTTAAAACCCAAAAATGGTGGGGGTGTCTTATTGGATTGGTGCAGTAAGCAGTTTTGGGGGGTGGAGGTATGGTGGTTGGGAAAGGCTTTGGAGACATATCAGCGTTGCCTGGGGTCATGATGATATTCTAATTTTTTTAGATGCAATTTGTTAAAACAACTTCAAAAATGTGAGGGGTGTGAGAAATTTTTGTGAGATATTGTATGCAGTCACATTCGTATTGCATTCTGTACTGCATGGCTGCACTGCTGACTTATTTGAAAACTGTCAGAAATAAAAAATCCCTATATCCTTGAAAGAGCAAGACCTTTACTATCTTACTTTCATAAATTACACAAACCTACACAAAAGTAGACTCCAACCTCATGATTGCTACAGAATTTCTTTAGGCATAAGGCAAACACAGAGGCACAACATGTTGTCAAGCTAATTTAAATGAGTTGTTTCATAATTTAATATAATATTTTTCTGTACAAATGATGTAACACAAGTTTTCTATTAAATGTATTTTAAAAACAATTAGCCTGTGTCTAGACATTTCTATTGCTTAGTTCTTATAATAACACTGGTGTTCTTTTAATTTACTATTTGAAGTTCTAATCAATCCTTTTAGAATAAGAAATTCCATGTCCAGTAGCAAGTCCTACCATTCTTTAATACTTATCAAAGTTGAACCAGCCTTCTCTGAGCCTTCTTCTATCACCTATGTAATGCCACCTATAGTGGTTATTTAATGGAATTGTCCATTTTAACAAAACTCATCAATCAATAAGGGAGGTTGTAAAACAGAAAAAAGAAAACAACTTGCCTTTTTAACTCCCACCATTCCAGCACTACTGCCAGGCCAATAAGATCATGAATAGTAGAAACACAAGGCTGCTGAGAGTCACAGGCCTCAGCTGTCATATGTTGAGGAAGTGTTTGCTGCTGCCGGTGAATAGCTGCAGGGTAACATGAACAATGGGCCGTTTGTTTTTTTTTGGTTTTTTTTTAATTGTAAAACCTTCACAACCCGCTGACAAGTCTTTTCCAAAAATAGCAAATCCCATCAATGTTTTTTTTCTGTTTGAGTATTGTCCATTAAACCTCTAACTTTTTACTCAGATTACTTTCTGACTCTTCTTCTACCTAGTCCCCTTGTACTGCATTCGACAAGCTGCTGCTGACTTTTGTATTGTAGTGACCAAATGATTACAGCACCACTCGGTATCTGGTTGCGCATGGCATTATTTACAATGAAGTGGTTATCACTGTGTGATGTAGCCAAAAGATGTCCACTTCTTTGCCTTTCTATGACTCTTCTATTGCAACCTGCTGATGACAATCTGATACTCTGTGATACTCAGTGGCCACTTCCATCTGAGAGCATTCTGCTTGAATCCACACAATGGTGAGGTACTGTTGATCAATTTTAAGGTGTTGTCTTAGCCTCATAATGTCAAAATGTGAACTACATGATGAGGAGGACTGTTTAAATCTGAATTCAAATGAATCCCCTTAATTTATTGGACGATTCAGGTATCAAACACCTGTTGTGAATTTTGTCATTACGCTCCTTGTTAGAGATAAGCAAGTTGTGCAAAAAGTACTGAATCATTGAACAGTTGGACATATGCATTCTGAAGGTAAGAGATGGGTTCATTTAAAATTTTATATTTATCCTTAAATTTTAACCAAAAGCAAAATTTCTCTAACTTTTTGTGGGTAGTGTATTTGCCCCAATATCATTGGCTATTTATTTGTACACTTTATTCTCTAAATACAGTAAAATATCTCCACACATTGTGCCCCCTGAATATAATAGAGCCACACACTTTTCATTAAAGAATATATCCCATAATGGAAACATAGGAATGCCTCACATTGTGCCCCCTGAATATAGTAAGGACATGGACTCACTCACACAATGATAATGTCACACAAGTTTCCCAAAATATGATAATGCCACACAGTTTCCCCGAGAGAAATAAAAGTGGCATGCAAAGCCTCAAAGACATTCCTAGTTCTCCCGTGTACCAGCCACCACCACAATCTCTCTCTCTCTCGCTCCCCTCTATCCATCTATCTATCTATCTATCTATCTATCTATCTATCTATCTATCTATCTATGTATATATATATATATATATATATATATATATATATATATATATATATATATATATACTGACATGGCAAGGCTATGCTTGATAGGTAGCACACCATGTTATCACAGCAGAGGAGGTTCCCACCTTATCAATGATTTTTAATACTTTTTCATTACAGATAACAGCAGATAGCACACAAATCTGTGATGTTGCAGTTCAGCTGATCCCTGCTATATCATTATATGTATACATTCACTGGGTGGGTTTTAGTTTGCACAAAAAAGCTAAAGATCTGATATATGACATTACTATTCATTCTTTGTTTACTGCACATGCATGTTTGTGTTACTATAGTGTGTCCTATAAATTTTAGTTAAACCCCTGTAGATAAAATGTAATCTCATAATCCTCTCCTCTAAATCATCCATATTCCCATATAGTATTAATAGTCATACTGACATCTTTATGTAGCACATACTAAATATAAATATGAAGTAATTTATGGATGTGCAATTACTAAGACTTTGCTATGAGTCCTTATGAATTCTAGTTACCACCCAGAGGAGTCAAGATTTTATCTCTTAATCCCCTTCTCTAACCCATCCATATTCACATAAAGTACTAATAGCCATACTAGAATCTCAGTGTATCACATGCTAAGTATAAATATCAAATAAAGCAATATTTTGTAATTACTAAGTTAAAACTAAGTTCTGAAGCTTTAAGAACTAATGAGAAAATTCCAGCCTGGAGTCATAATGTTAAAAGACGCTCAAGGAAATATATTAAATGGCAAAAGAAGATTAAGAAAAAGTAAAATAACACATTGAATCCTTGTATGAGAACAACAAGAAAATAAAGCATTATTTCAACCTACACATTCTGAACATAAGCCACTGGGGATGAAGTCCAAGCAGCAATTAAAACCTTATATAAAAAAAGGCATCTGAATGATTACATCAGTAGGATGTGGCTACTACTATTAGAAGACTATTTTCCAAGGCAGTGATGGAAGATATCATCATGGCCAAATGACTGGAAAAAATCTGAGTTCATACCAATACTGAAGCAAGATGATCCACATGAGTGTGGAAATAATGACACAATTATTTTGATACCACATGCTAACAGAATTTTAGATTTAATATTACCCAGAAGACACTACATTTATACCTGTAAAGAAAAGTACCCTATGTACAAACAGGTTTCAAGAAAGGGTGAGGAAAAAGTGGCCTCACTATAGATATGAGATAGATCCTAAAAAGTTAAGTTAATTCTAAAAGCGTGTTGTTTTTTTTTTTACTGGCAATAGAAAGCCTTTGTGTAAATGATTAAAATACCAAGCCAATCCTGAGAAGCATAGAAAAACCAGAACACTTGATAGTTCTAATGCACAGTCTATACATTAACCAGAAAGCTTCGGTAAAGGTAGAAGAAGGAGAACTGAGTGACTTTAAATAGGCAAAAGATGTAAGAGAGTGGAATTCTATCACCTTATCTATTTAATCTATTTGCTGAACAAGTCATCAGGGAATCAGAATTCTACAATGAAAACAAATATTCAAGGATAGGGTAAGGATCATCAACAACTTTTATTATGCTGGTAACACAATAA